>OX442324.1:5433737-5730737 GCA_949358305.1 Strigamia acuminata
GGAAATGATGTCATTTTTGGTTTAAAATTGAAGTAAAACACAAAATATTTTAGTTTTTGAATACAGCTACTGTAATTGTTCAAAAGTTAGAAACTGGACTCTACACGTGGGTTGAGTTTGTCGAACTGTTTATTCAAAAGCAAAACAAAATGGTGGTTACTAAAAGATTAACAAAAAGAGTCTTATTGGTTAAGCTTAGTTGTGGCACGTATAAGTGTACATTTCTTTCGATTCCGAAAATTCAATCCAAGTAGTGGACCCATAGATGCTCATCGTTATTTCCAATGGATCGATTCTCGGAAAAGTGGTCACTTGTACAGCTGAAATTGCACCAACTTCAAACTCCATTATTTATGTGTTAGATCTCGCTAAGAGAAGAGGTAACGATGTTTCGCCAAACAACTCCATCCACTTCTCCATTCTCATCTCGCCGTTGCTCTCCGCCCTCCACTCAACACAGCCGCCGTTGATGAGATAAAGAGAAGCTGATTGAAAATGAACGGCGCACAGCTCATTCGATACATTTAAAGATTACAAAACCAACAATCAAAACTCATCTTCCGCACCGCTCTCCAAAACTTGTTCAATTCAATTAGAAAACTTTGGAAAGATGATGCAACATCCGATTTGTCACTCGCAGATTACACTGCACGTGATGCATGCGTCGCAGCTCCAAAAGAGCATCATTTAGTGACGATTATCTAATTTTTATAGTAATGTCTTCCTTCCAAGCTATCATTAAGTGAGCAGGAAAGCAATAAAAACAATGCAGCCAGCGCACCAAATTGGTCGGCAAGATCCAATATACCAATGTAATCACAACGGTAAAAGGAAAAAGTCGTCTTCCTCCTTTAATCCGAAGATTAATTCACATTCCAGCCACGATAGGACGGAAATAGTGACAAAGGCAATGCATCTACTTGTGTGCACGCAGCCATTTTATCGCTAATTCTCCAATCTACTTTTTACCAACGTCTGCACCGATTCTCTTTTTCTGTCATATATTTCCTCAATTTATCGACCTGTTGGTTTAACATAGCATTCTAGAATACCAACAGGCAATGTTTGAAGGTAATTACGCAACATTGTGACATTTTGCAATTTAAAAAATATATATTATTATTATATGGGACACACAAGCATACTGCCTATTGTAGTGTATCATATTTCTGCAAATGTGCCCTATTATTGTTCTAATGTGTGTGAAAATTAACCAGATGTCTGCTGGGAGAAGGAGGAAAAAATATTTTAGCTTTAAGCCTAATGCATACAGAAATGAAGCTGAACTGTATGCCTTAAGGAAATAATCTTTCATCTGAGTCATGAGCTGAACAGTTAATATTTGCTTCCCATTCCAAACTTGCAATGATTAGTGTGGTGGAAGCACACAAATGGCAACATTTTGATAGAAATTTTGATGCCACGAATATACATATCCGAATTGCCATCCCTAAAACGCAATTGCCAATCCAACAGGAAACGCTCATCTCAGAAAACTAATCTTGGAATGAAACATCCAAAGGTGTTGGAGCAGCATTCAGCTTGAACGCGCGAAATCACCAATAGATTCCCCGCGTTGTTTTGTTTCTTCTTATCCTATTATTCTGATTATTTTCAGCTTCAAATTACAATTCCCTAACTGTAAATTATCTACACCATTATGCTGACTTTTCCAACCCGGCATTAACCTAATTTCCTCTTTCTCTCTCAAGATTTTTAGAAGATCTAAAAAAGAAGGAAATTAGGTTAATGATTTTTTTTAAAGCAGCCTTTGCGGCTGCTTAAAATACCTGAGCTAAATCGTAAAAACTTGAATCTTACACTTAAACATGACGAAGAATGACATGGCACTCCTTCATTTTTAACTTTGCAGATTAACTTCTTCTCAGAAAACTTCCAGCAAAAACATTTTAATTATACAATTCTGCACTGTGATGAACAATCCTGGGAAACAGGACATTTTAATTAAAAATTTAAACCCATTTCGTAATTTGCCGATAGTTACCGATCGGCAAGTACAGAAATTAATTCCATTAGGCGCGTTCAAATTGGTTAAGCAAATACTTAAAGTTTGCCTAAATAAATAAAAGTAAATAAATAAAATACACTACGTCAAATAAATGACTTGTTATTGAATGCACCCTCAATGAATTATTATTACCGTATAACTAATTCACAGCTCGTGCGCAGCTGACATCTGAATGATTGTTCAACTGAGCATGTGCAAATCGCGTCATTGTTACCAAGTTAATGAAAATAATGACACAACCCCTTGCTTAAAGTTAAGCCAAATGAATGGACCAGCTTAAGTAAAATAAGACATAAAAAGCGTCATATCCTCAAGTGAAAACGAGGTTATCAACTTAAAACATTTAAGCGGATTTATCTTCGCCAATTTGAACGCACCTACTGTTTTACACTTAAGATGGGGAAACTTCTATTAATTTCATTGCTGCCAGAGGAAATAGCATGGCATCCTAACCTCACCTAACTTGTAATAATCTGTCCCAACCTGGACCTAAACTTGACAATACATTACACTCTTACTAGGTGTGCCTTCATAAACTCATGTAAACTTGTTTATATGTTTTAAACAAGTGTAAATGGAAAAATTAACTCGTACAATTTGACCATTTAGACTAATTTAAAACACATAAAGAAGTTTAAATGACTTCGTAAATTTTGAACCAAAACATTTTCATTCTTTTCAAAAATATGTGCCAATACTTTGGTCAACCAAAATACTGAGCAAATTACTTAGCATTCAAAGTGTGCATACTCTAGTAACGTTTGACCAATTGGATCGATTACCATTCTGTGAAAGTTTTGACAAGACGATCTTAAAATCATCAATTCTACCACCTAAAAATATTAACATTCAATAAGACACATCTCCCCTTGAAAAAAAGCATCGCATACGGTAGCTTTAATGGAGAGAGATCAATGGCAACCAAGAAGTCATTTCATTTCTTCAAACCAACTAATCTACCCTTGCCAACTTGCCATACTCTTGTCGTGGAATTTAAAGCTTTTAGACAACTTGCTAGCAAATTAAATAATTGATGAATGACATGATAATTAGTTTGATATTCTTCTCCAATTTATTTTATTTTTTTCTTAAAAAAAAAAAAGCTAATTCATTTTCCCCTCGACAATTTTCAATCACTCGACTTTTACTATCGATCAAGTCAAACTCGCATTTGTCCACTTTCCTCCTCTCATTTTTATCTCGCCCCAACCAAGAGAGATTCTTATAATCGCGCTTTTATTCACTTAATAGGAATCTTTCGCTCGCTGATAACCTTACCGCTGACATGAGGTCGCCGGCAACCATTGACGTAACACACAAGCTAGACCATAGAAAAGCCTTGCACAGGGAATTCATTACGCCCAACTAGATTTAGAAATTAAAGAGTTAACACCCATCGAACTTCCTTAAAGAGGTTTCGCTTTGCATTCATAAATAAATTTTCCAACAAAAAAAAATTATCTTCTCCAAACGCAAGTTAGAAGCTGGTAACATATTAGATGCAATAAATCACAGAAATCTTAAACATTCGCATCACTTTGTCTATCAACACAGACCACTAACACATTACTATGATAACTAGCAGTCACCCATGCAGCGTGCACGGGATTTAAAACTTTGTAAAAAAAATAGAATAAAATTAATACAGAAAACTTCAAAATCACAACCGACGGCATTAAAAGTAAAGCCGATAAACTGTCTTTACTAAAAGCTTGTTCGTCTATTGACAAAAATGGTATTTTAATTAAGCCGAACGTATATTAATATTACCCTATGACTTTTTCTCTTGGTGGGTTAAATGTTCTACCTTCTACAGACAAAATTTAATGATCTAACTCTCGCCTCAAAGTATGGTTGGATAAAACAAAATCTCCTCATTATTACAAATTTAGCTATCCTGCATTGACGAATTTAAGTACCAGGTGGCCCAAATAAAACCGACCAATACAAGGGGGGTTACTAAGGGGTGTCTGAAAAAAAATCTACCCTATACCAGTACTCGAGTTGCACTCAAAAAGGCACCTCACAATGTGTACTCCCATTGGTCGAGCCAGTTTACTGGTGTAGTGATCCGGAAAAGCAGACCCAAACACCAAAATTGCATTACAATGTACAGACATTGTAATCGATTGCCTAGGCAACGGCCTAAAATTCAAACTTCCAGACGATGTAAGCAATAAACACAACAAACATGAGTTTGACATTTTTTAATGTGTAAAACTTCATTTTAATAATGGAAATAAGATTTTTTATTAAATAAAATCAAAATAACATTAACTAAACTAGTCATAACAATCACAACAATAAATAAAAATCAAAACTACTTCTCCTAGTAGTAGTATACAGTCTGGAGTTAGTAGTAAACTGGCTCGACCAATGGGAGTACACATTGTGAGGTGCTTTTTTGAGTGCAACTCGAGTATATACATTGTTCAATTAAATATATATTAATCATTAGTTGTGTGCAGTGTTGTTTAATTAACATTTCTGGCATAGTTTTCCGTTCTTTCGTTTGGTGTTTAGTTTTTGACGATCCGAGTTTCATTCTCGAGATATTTGCCATTTTAATCAATTTTTGTCCCAATTCGCCATGTTTGATTGCATTAGTCATTCCTGAATTTCAGATTTTGTGCTACTTTTTAAATTTCTTCTGGTTCAAAAATTCTACTTTAAGTCAAGAGATGGAAGCCCTGGCAATAGAGTTTTTAGACCAAGTTTCCAATACGCGCTTTGTTATTTCAATTATCAAATACTTTGCAAGCACATTTATGAAGATGTTATCTAACTAACCTACCATATTGGTACGCTTTTAATAAATTTAAACAAACTACGTGCATAATAATTTACACGATGGAAATATCCCCTGTACGATAAACAAGATCCTCAGCCACAATCAATACCTTCCTTAATCTCGCATTCATCACCAGTTGGTCTCGAATAAAAAATATCCAAAATATGAAATTATTGAATATTCACCTATCGTAGCAAATGATAGTGGATTCATTTTTCTATTCTTTCTATTATTCCCCATTTCCTTTCGACACTTGTTTTAACTTCTATTAACCCATTTTAATCCCTTGAAATACATAAAATTGATAATGACACTAAAAATAAAAATAGCCGTTTTTGAAAAAAAAACCGTCAATCTCGCTGTTTAATGGGAAGCCCTTAAATAAAGTAGGCTTATTAATAGTATTTAAATCCAAAAAGCCATGCTAATAATACTAAATAATATATTTTAAGTTTCATCCTAATTAACTTTTAATTGACTATTTAATTTAACGCTTGTGCCCTGTCGTGCTGCTTGCAATGTTTTATACAAAAGGCGAAATTACTCTGCAATTCCAATTGGAAAAAGCTGCATCTGCTGAAGGCGAAACCACACAAATGTGTAGATAGGAGATTTGGTTATAATGTTATAAGATTTGTATGCTAATACATTTACAAACAAAACAAACTGCGTCCCCATTGAGCTCACTGATATACAACTGAGTCCAATCATTGTTTCTGTTTGGGCTCACACTAGAGGGCTAACTGAACAAAAATCCTTAACCAGTTAACCTCCTGGTTTTGTAGTGCTGGCCCCAATATCCCAAAAAACTAAATTGTCCAGCACAAAAATGATTGTGCAGCAAACTAAATGCGCCTACACATATTTCTTCTCATCTCCTTTTATTTCTTTAACATTCACACTTACGGATATTCTAAATCTAACAATTCTGCTGGCAAAAATTCAAACTACGAATTCTCCACTATTGCGAACGACTGGTTTTCCTCATCCAAGAAGACAAGTAAAACATTAAACACGTTATTTTGTCTTGGTCAGTCACTTTAAAACACAGTAAGCTCATACATGATACATTGTGCAATGATACAGTGTGACAAACTACTGTAAAAGCAGATCTTTTTTGTCTTTTCCTAAAAACCAATACCGTCAAACCCCGTTATAGCGATTCACCAAAAAACCGCAATGCTAACGCAAATATTTTACTAGGCGCATTCATAAAGACATTTAAACTTGCTTATATTTTTTAAACCAGTCAAAATGTCAAATCTAAAATCTAAAAAATACATGACTGCGTCTAGTGTATTTTGAAAACGTTCGTTATAAGTGAGTTTTTTGCCAAGCGTGTTCGCCACAGCAGGGTCGGACTGCACTCATTACAACTCCAATTCAAGTTAAGTACTCAGTTGCTCACTTCCATTGCCAACTGGCAACTATTACCAAAATTGATATTAATTTTTAAAAAAAGAAGAGAATTCAATTTAAAATGACATGCTTTTCCTTTCATAGTTTGCTCTCAATTTAGAAAATAGAAATTTATAAACAAAGCAATAATTTTCGTCTCCTTGCCACTCAAATGTGAAGTTTGATTTAAAACCTCAGTAAATTAAGACCGGCATTTATTTCTCCTAACCTAAACAGCATCATACACATTATTATTATCTTATAAAATATGTACAACTCATTTAATATTACATCCTTCTTTAATACAAAAATAAATATAAATATTTATATATGAGAAGTAAGTACCTAAAAGGTGATATAAAGCTATACAATTTCCACTCATAATTGAACCAAGAGTACTTAAACTATCAAAACTTTCAGCAAGTCTATAGATCAATAGGAACACCCCCAATCGTTGAAATCACAATTTTAACTTCCTTTATTAGTTCCACAATAAATCCATAATTCATTGGTAACCCACACCATATTACGGCCTGATTTATGACCGCGCATTTTGTGCACAAACTGCGATCCTTAGTTTTTAAAATTCACCACATAAAATAGTTAAGTCACCAATGGGACTATAATGACCAGCTGGAGAACGTATAGCGCAAATCAGCATGTGCACATTAAGTTTGCACAAACTACTTTTTCCAAATACCGCAAAAGCCAATTAACTGCACCCGCGTAGTATACGCACAGGGCCGAATTTACCATTAGGGTAAAGAAGCTTCAGCAAAGGGCAGTGCAAAGGGCCCCCAAAGTTCTGCGCACATCAAAGTATGTTGACTGTACAAACGACTTTTCGTCATCTTTTGCTTGGGTTAGCACCACATGTTTTTGTAGCTTAGGGTCCCGCAATACTTAAATCCGACAATCAGAATCTGCATGTCAAAGATTCAAATCTTTCATAGGATTCGGTTGGGATTCAGAAAGATTTACATGATTATTTTTAATAAAAAAGTGGAAAATATTTTAACTTTTGTCCAATTTTCGACAAAAAATTCAAAATTTTTATAAAATGTAAAGATTCGGGATTCGGAGATTCGTAACGGGATTCGGAAGCCCATGTCAGAGATTCGGTTGAATGTCGTACCCCCCTGCACCGGACCACATAACCTCTACTGTTAAGGTTATGGATGACTCTACCTAGCTGCATGCGAAAAGTCTTTTAGTCTGGTCTATCTTCTTTAGAAAGCCATTTGAACAACAAAAGTTGTTTAAAGGCTATTCAACTGCAATCGGTTTAGAATTGCCGTTAAACACGTTTCGTTGTTTAAATGTTGTGCGCATGCCTCCTGCAACTGAAAGCCGGCTAAACTGACAGCCATTTTAAAGCGAAGTCGACTAAACCCCCAGTTAGGGGCTGATCAGATCAAACGACTCCAATTTTCGAATACAAATTTATGTTTTAAACATGAGTAAATGACTTTTTAAACCCAACTACTCAATCGTACGGCATCTTGGCAACAAATGTTGTTAACTTTCGGCTTGTCCAATAATTTAAAATAAAACTACATAAATGGAATCTGATTTGACACTCATCAGCACTCCAAAAGAAGGAATTTGCCCAGTTGTTTACACAAACACATTTTAACACCTGCGTGTATCAAATCAGCTGTGATAACAGTTATCTATCCAAACCAAAATCTTATTGTCAAAAAGATTATTCCTTAGCCTGGTTGAGGTAAAAACCACTGACCTTTAGTCCCAGCTTTAAGACCCAAATTCATTTGATTACCCAATTATACCAAGTAATAAACACTTTTCCTTGTGAAGTAAAAAATAAAAAAAAAATAAAAAACGTCTGACAACCTATCAAATTCCATACCTGCATTATTATGATTTTAATTGAATCGAGAAGTTGTGCAACTCTCAATTAATTCCTAAGCAAACTAATCCCTCACTCAGATAAATTTTTCTAAATTAATTACTATACTTTCATTCCCTTTTTATTTTTTTTAAAAAATGCATCGCTAATGATTAAAGATGACTTAAAACAAACTTATTTGCACTTCCCCCCAACATTGGTCTTTGTTTTCCTGCGATCAAAAAGAAGAAAAAAATCGCTCTTTCTTTCGATCGATCGTTCGTTCGTTCGTCAGCAATTTGACCTGTATTCGACCTCAGTCCGATACCGTTTAAAAGTCGACAGCTTCTATCTCCTTTAGCCCGGCATATAGAAAACCAGTCCTTCCTTCATTTCTCAACACCCATTTTCGTCTTCAACTTCGTGGCCGATTCTAATTACATTACAAGCAAATGCAATTCACTTGTCTAATACCTCAACCCCCTTTTAAATCTCCTTCATCGTCTTCACTAAGTTTAAATGAAAACAACGACGGTTAAGTGATCAATAAAATCTAATTTGAACAATCATTTCAAGTTAAAACAAGATGGCATTTTCTTGTTGTTTAAAAGCAACGAACTTTTTTATTTTTACGACAATGTCCTCGCTCCAAACTCGAGCCGAGAAACAGGAAGAGGTTATCTTGGCCCTTCACACTAGATTCAATCATAAATCGCGTCGTGTTAGCCTAATACAGGATAAGAAGTTTTCTAGCACTAAGTAAAAACATCGGCTCATGTACCTTAACATCATTGATCCAGCAATGTTCTTCCCACCCGCCCTAATGCGAACAGCACGGGCCATTTACGTTGGTGTGTATGCGTTGAAGATAAAGACACAGGGCTTTGCTAAGTCCAACACACAACGACTCAGGTCAGAGGGCTCGCTGCGCATTCTGTTTATGAAACAACTAGAGATGTTGTCGAGTGTGCCTCTGTTCAGTTTGGACTCTGTCCAATAAACTAGGAGAGGAAAAAAAGGGTAAGAAGAGACAGCCCGTTTGGTGCCTGTAAACAGCTGTGATCGACTCCCCTCGGGGAAATGGAGGCGGAGGAATTCCTTCATCTAAGGGTCAAATGACAGAGAGGAAAAGAGTAGAGGAGGAACAACAAAATGTAAAATATTTCTAATTACTCTCATTCGTGTGGAGCAATAAAGGCTGAAGTATGGGCGCTCGGTTCGTCAACAAATTTCCCCACATCGCAGGTGACAGATTTAACGCCACCTCGAGTATCGTGCAAATGTTCTGGTATTAACTAAAACACTTATCCGCAAACCACCTGCGCAATTTATGCCACGCTTATTATTTCACTTTTTTTTAAAAAAATAAATTAAAAAAAAAAAAAAAGCGACCCGGAAAACTAACTTCTACCATATTTCACGCACAATTTGCCATTGTTTCTGCAAATTGAGCGCCAAAATAATTCTAAGTGCTGGTACACATCCGCGTGAAGTGCGCAAATATCGACGCGCGTTACTGTTCACGCGTCGAAATTTCCGAGCGTAAGCAAAGTCTGAAATTTTTCAGTTTTGGCTTACCCTCAGCTTGAGTTTTTTTCGTATTTTCAAGCTTGAAAATACCAAACAAACCAACAAACAAACATGGAGGTTAATTTTCAATAGATCGTGTCGATTTCCAAATCTTTCATCAATCCACCTCGATGTTTGTGACGGCACGTACGCATGAACACGTCATCAACTAGATCAGAGAAGAGATTCACTCAACAATCATTCGCAAACGATTCCAACAATGTGTTCGTTTGTGAACAATTTTTTGGTGAATCCGGTCGCCATATGGTGACCCAGCCACAACTACCCAACAATCCTATTTATTGTATTTAATAGCATTATTGGATATTCAGTTAGCCTTTCCCCGCTGTAGTGCGAACTAACTTTTCCGCCAAACTATTTTCTTTTTGTCTGCAGAAAACTTGCGCTTCCCGGGATCAATAACGAGCAGTAAATTTACTTTTGGCGCACCGTAAACGAGACAATTTTCCAGAGATGGAACTCAAGTTGGGTTTGCAGCAGTCTACTTTTCAATAATCGCGTTCGCATTCCCAAACTCGCCCCATGGCTAGAGAAACTTGCTCAGTTCAGATCAAGCGGAAATAATGGAAAAATTCATTCATGCATTCAAAAACTTTACCAAGTCAACTCCTAAAAAAAAAAAAAAAAAAAAAATCAACAACAAACGGGCGAAATTTTTTAAACACACTCAAGTGCATTTTGAAAACAGCACAAAAAGTCGATTTTTTTTTTACTTTCTGTTTGTTTGCTTTCCAAATTTGAGTGCAGACCTATCAACAAAACCCCTTCCTCGCAGGGGCCCCCGAGTTGAAGGGTCGTCTTTTGTTATTCGGAAAACGATCTTTCGATTCGATCAATAATTCAACGGGCCCTGCCACTCACACCAGTTCATATTAATACAGAAACACCAAATAAAACTGAAAATTTAAATCGCTCGCTTGGGCATTAGCACAAAAGCCTCAACTGTAAACAAACGTTCCATTTTGTAAAAATAAATGTTTTAAACAAACTCAATCTTTTCAACTTTGGTAGCAACAACCTCGGGCAAAGGCCATCCATCGAGGAAAGAAGAAAAGAAGAAGACCCCCGTCCTTCTTATCAGAGACAGTCAATGCTGCTGTTTATGTTCATCCATCTGTAGCACTTTGATAAGAGCAAACGGCGTCGAGCACCGTCTAGTAAAGGAAACCGGATTAAAAAAAATATAAAAAAAAAAAAAAAAAAAAAAAAAAACATCTAAAAAATTTATGTTTTTTTTATTTTTCATTTTTATTTTATTTATTTTTATACACTTTTTGATGCACATCCTGTGATTAATTCTTCAAATTCCAACGTTATACGAAGAGAATAGGAGAGATGAGTGTTAGTGATTTGTGGTGAGAATGAAAACAACTTCTTGCGCATTCCCCACTTCTATGGAATTTGATGCCAACAAATTTTTCAAAAAAAAAAAAAAAGAAAAAAGAAAAAAAAAAAATGGGCGGAGTTTACAGTTTACCTATGTCAACACCACTAATCTCGTGCTTGAAGCAATTTTTTGTGGCAGACGAAGACGAATGAGGGCCATTGCACGTTTTCAACTATTCAATGAAAAATTCCCTCGGGAGGGAGAAAATAGAGAATGGATAGAAAGAGAGAGAACGACGTCGTTTTCTTCGAGTCTTTGGCCAATATCTCAGCCGCATCGGAAAAATCAATAAAAGAGTTGCTGGCGATCAGCACACTATCAACTTGGTCATCTGGAAAACCTGCAAGCTCACGGCCTAATTAATTAATCAACCCGCCTCCCACTTGACCACATCTACACCATTATTCCTATTCTCAAATGTTGCAACCGCAAATGAAGTTCATCAAATTGGTCATCCCACTTTATCGCCCTTTCTTCACCCAATAACAATCATCAACTTATCGCCACGAAATTAATCGCTTTCGACACTTTTATCTCATCAGCTGGAAAATCAAAATTATTTTTTTTTTAAATATCGTTTGTTCTCATTTAAAAAAAAATTAAATTCTAAAAATATTATCTACTAATGACAATAGACAATGGAAACGTGTGATTCATCTAATTTGATGCGATGACAAATAAAAATTCGCTATCTGAATGATCCAAGTACGAAGCATCATGTAGCAGACGAAGTCATCCATGGCTCTTGAGCGTGGTAGCGCCGTCGCACTGGGATCTTACGCGCCAATCATAATCGCGGATTGAATTTGATAGAAATTAACATGTGATTACTCACCACCTTCCCAGTTCTGAAAAGCCGTGCAAACATCTTTTTCCTAGCGACGGTCTGTCCGGACGAAATGGTATTTCGATATCACCATTCGGAGTATCCATGTGCACTATCTCGGCCATGTTTACAATGTAGTGTGAAGGCAAAACACGAAAATGGCCCACTTATAGTTTTCACAACATCCGCTAGGACTACCCTCGTCCAATCAGCTCTCTTTGAGCGTCCAATGAGAATGTGCCAAAGCAGAACAAGTTCCAAATTCTTTGTCGTCATTCCGAACCGAGGTCACGCTGCAGCAAAGGTAGATAGATGACGTCATCAACCCATCTCCTTGCAAAACAAATTGCAACATGGAGGAACATGGCTGCGTCGATCGTCCGTACATATTGAAGCGTAAAAGAGTTATTTACCGGCAAATCCAATGGCAGTCGTTATAAATATTTAAAAACCAATCATGGTAGAGCCGATATTTGACTACCAATTCAGATTGATCCTAATCGGAGACAGCACGGTCGGAAAAAGCTCCCTTCTGAAGGCATTCACTGATGGAAAATTTGCTGAGATATCTGATCCGACCGTTGGAGTGGACTTTTTCGCACGATTGGTACAAATTGATGATGGCAAAAGAGTAAAATTGCAGCTCTGGGATACCGCTGGCCAAGAGCGATTCAGGTAGTTATCATCACTCCCAAAAATTCTCATCCAACCTGTAAAATAAACAAAACAAATAAATATGTAATTTTATAATTTATGAAACAAAATACGATTTTTTTTTTAAAAAAATAAATAAATAAATAAAATGACATAATTAATAGATTTTCATAAAACATTTTTTTTAATTTGTAGGATTAACTTCTTTTTCTTTCTAACTATCATTTTCAGATCAATAACAAGATCATATTACCGCAACTCGGTAGGGGCAATGCTCGTTTACGATATCACAAATAGATCGAGTTTTGAACACATGCCGGAATGGTTGTACGAAGCCAAACGACACATAGAACCACACAAAGCAGTTTTTCAATTGGTCGGATGTAAAAGCGACATGGATTCTGCCAGGCAGGTAGCCGAGGAAGAGGCACAGCAGCTAGCAGATTTCTATAATATCAGTTTCATGGAGACGTCTGCCAAAACGGGAGTGAATGTTGAAGATGTTTTTACCCAGATTGCTCAAACGATTTATCGCAGAATTCAAATGGGCGAGTTGCGTGTGGAGGACGGATGGGAAGGAATTAAGAATGGGTTCGCAAGACCTCGAGAAAATCTGCATCTTCTGGAAGCGGAACCCCAGAAAAGTACTTGTTGTTGATCAGGAAAATCAATAGTTGCGTTCAAGCTAAACAAGTTTTTTCGAAAATCTTTAGATTTTTATTCATTTTCTTTTTTCCCTTAAATTTTCTGCTTAAAAATCAAAACTAGAAGAAAAAAAATTGTGGATTTTCGAAAAATCCTGTCAAGTTTGGACGACAATAACGCCAATACTTAGTAGTAAAATTAAACACTCGATATAATTCTGATTTTAGTTGTTGTTTTTGTATATAATTTTTTTTATTGTGCAAAGTAATTTTTGATTTTTAAGAGTTTTATTTTTGTTATATACTGTTTAATTCCCATCAATAATCTGAAATCGATTAGTAATATTAAAGACTAGTGAACCAAATGAGTACAAGTAGGGATTTTACAATATTGTTATGGAAAACGGTATAATTGTGTGTTTAGAAATTTATTTATTTTTCAATGTACATTACACTGTGGTCGCTTGTATTATAATTTTTCTCTTGCTTAATGCTTTTTGAAGCCTAAAAAATGTGTCAAAATTGTAATATTTTAATTATAGCTTCAACATTTCTGAATTTTTTATATATTTTTTAAATTTTAAATTAGTGAATACTAAACAGATGAGTTTGGTTAAGTTTTGGACGGAATTAAATGCAATAGCAATTGCTGTTCTGCGTTATGTTAATGAAAAGTTATTTAAGATGGCTAATAAGCTCCCAGTCGGTCTATTCTGTGATTGCAGTACAATCTTTTGGATAAGTACTCAGTTATACGAGAACCTCAGGTGTCTAAGATGTAGCATTTGAATTTATCTATTTCGCATTTTTGCTCCGATGGTTTAAGTAGTAAATTTCTTGCGAATCTTGGAAGTTTTACTTAAATGTAAAATAAAATTACAGCGGTTTAATGTTGTGCGGAAATTTTCTTTAAGCTTGGTAAATTCCATGTAAAAGAAAAGTATTTGATGTCTGAACATTTGTTGTATGTTTTACAGAATTTTAAATAAATGAATTTTTTTGGCATTGCATGCTTAATTTGGTGGCGGGATTTGAGACGACAAACCGAGTCGGTTCAAAAATCATCAAGAAACGATCGAATCTTACTAATTATTTTAACATACTACACAAGAAACAAATATTTAAAAATCGACTCACGTTCTTTCATGACAACTCCTCACTTTTGCCACGAAATAGAAAAATAGCGCGATGGGGAAACGTGAATTAATGCCAGCCAATTTTTTTCAAAATGGCGCTATAATAAACTGAATACCCGGATGTACGCAGAGGCACCTTTGCTTTAACGTGAGTCAATAGACGTGAGTAATCTTTATTCAAATTAAATTAAATTAAAACGGCCCATTAGTTTATTATTCTTCACTAAATTTGTTTATAAATTCTCTAGCAAAAATAAATTAATACCGACTATAAATATTCGATTTGTTGTAGCAACGCTGTTGCTACGGCAACTGAACTTAGGAATGCTGTAGCAGAAAATGGAAAACGTGCATTTAGCTCCGTCAGATGATGATGACATTTATACAGGATATGGAGACTACCATCCCGCCTTGGACACACAGGTTATGTTTCAGCTTAGCGTTTTCTAAGTACAGTATAATCACGATCGTTATATGTTTACTTACCTAGGATCTCGAAAAGGATGAGGGGTTTTTGCAGGCCCTTAAAACAAGTTACAGCAAACGACCACCGGTAAACAGCAACGCAAAAACAAATCAAATTAACATTTCTGTTAATAACAAATCTCTCGTAGCTCACGGGAAGAGTTAATCCACCCGGCACGGCATCTGCTCGTTTTGCCACGGCATCTGGGGTACAAAATAATCGTGTATAATTATGATACAGACATGCGGTAATTGTGAAATAATAATTGTAGCTTCGTGCAGCCACCGGGATACGAGGAGCCACCAGTTTGAGAACATCTCATGGAGCGATGCAAGAAGGAGGCGCTCGGCCTATGACGGCGGTTCGTGGCGTTGGATATTCGTCCCATGGCAGCCGCGCTGTTTTTGATCCGCTTAATCAAACTACAAGAAGATCTGCATCTATTTTAGAAAAGAATTCAGAAGATACGTAAGTTGCTACGTGGAAATTGTGCAATCAACTTTTGGAATTGGTTTTTTTGATTCAGTGTTGAGGAGAAAATCAAACAAATCGAACGAAAAGTTAACGACTTGGTTGAAGCCAGCTGCATGGCCACAAGTGGCGGGGACATGAAATTGGTTGGATGAGTAATCTGGAGAAGTAAATCATTTTTAATTCAATTTTGAAATGATTTTTAATTTGCAGGCGTTGGAGAAAGCTAAGGAAGCGGCTCAAAAGGAGCGATTACTGGTCCGGCAAAAGGAACAATCTTCCATGAGCGATCAACACAATTTAGATTTGACTTTTACAGTATACAAATATACACACCTTTTTTTTAATATTAATTTTTGGATTTATTTTTATTAAACTTTAAATTTTATTTTTTTAGGTATTGTTTAATTTGGCTAATCAATATGCTGCTAACGATATGCACACTGAAGCACTCAACACCTACCAAGTTATTGTGAAAAATCGCTTATTTCAAAATGCGGGACGACTTAAAGTCAATATGGGCAACATTTATTTCCAACAAGGAAATTATCCAAAAGCGATAAAATTCTACAGAATGGCTTTAGATCAAGTCCCTAATATTCAACGAGAAATGAGGTTAAAGGCTGTCGATTGGCATTCACAAGTTTTGTATTTACATTTAACTTTGCAGGTTACGAATAATGCACAACATCGGGTCCCTTTTCGTCCGAATGGCCCAATATACGGATGCAGTGACCAGTTTTGAATACATAATGAACGAGCTAGCCGATTTTAAAACTGGTTTGAATTTGATTTTGTGCTATTACGCGCTCGGCGATCGTGAGAAAATGAAGAAAGGCTTCATGAAAATGCTGAATATAGCATTAGACGTGGATGAAGATGATCAATACGCCACCAACTCTGACGACCCGCATTTTAACTTAATTGTTGAAGCTATTAAGAATGATCCACTTACCACCATTGAGAGGGTCAAGTAAATTAACATCCACGATGCGTGATTGGTTAAGCGCCACCTAATTAAATTAAACTTTCAGGAAAGACGAAGCAAGTCATGCGATATTAACAGCGGCAAAGTTAATTTCACCTGTAATAGACAATTCGTTTAGCGCTGGCTATAATTGGTATGTAATAAAACGAAATAATAATTAATTTGCAAAAATTAAAAAAAAAAAAATTTTCTTAGGTGTGTGGATGCTATACAGGGGTCTGCATATGCAGATTTAGCATACGATTTGGAAATTAACAAGGCTGTCACGTACTTAAAGCAGAGAGAATTTGCCCAAGCTATTGAAACACTTAAATCTATTGAAAAGAAAGAAACCAAAGTTGCTAGTGTGGCAGCAACTAATTTGAGTTTTTTGTATTTCTGGGTGAGTATATACTTGCAAATAATCCAACTGAATGCTTTTCAACATTTTTTTTGGTTAATTCAGCAAAATGACATTCCATCAGCTGATAAATATGCGGATGTAGCTATAAGTGCGGACCGGTATAATCCAGACGCGTGGGTGAACAAGGGCAGTTGTATTTTCGCACTGGGGGAATTTGACAAAGCGGGGGAATATTTCAGAGAAGCTCTAAATAATGAAGCAACGTGTGTTGAAGCCATATATAATTTAGGTCACTATTGAACTCAAAATTTATTCTTTGAATGCAAAAATTATACTTTTTTTTTTTTTCAGGTTTAACTTATAAGAAAATGAACAATTTGGAGGATGCGCAAGAATATTTTTTAAAATTACATAATATTTTACGCAATGACCCCGAGGTTGTGTACCAAATTGCAAACATCTACGAATTGCTCGAAGATTACGATCAGGCTAATGAATGGTTTTTGACTTGAACGCAGTCGTTTAGGCAATGTGATATACACGTCATGCTCATTTTCTAGGTATCAGCAATTAATTGGTTTGGTTCCAAATGATCCAAAGGCTTTGCAAAAAATTGGTGAATTGGCTGAGAGCGAAGGTGATAAGCAGTTGGCTTACCAATATCACTTAGATGTATGATATGCATGACATTAGTTGCTTTTTTTTTAAAAAAAAAAAAATTTAGAATGTTATTTTTCAATTCGTTTAGTCTTACCGTAATTTCCCGTCATCGGTTGAAGTCATCGAGTGGTTGGGTGCTTATTTTATCGACTCACAATTGGCAGAAAAAGCGATTGATTATTTTGAAAGGGCTGCCATAATGCAGTGAGTTATTACAAAATATAATAAAGTGGTTAGTACCACTTTATCCTACATGTATTTCTACGTTTCATAGGCCTAACGAAGTGAAATGGAAATTAATGATAGCCAGTTGCCATCGCCGGAGTGGCAATTACCAAGTAGCTCTGCAGACGTATAAAACCATTCACAGGAAATTTCCTGAAAACATTGAATGTAATTTTTCATACCACTAAAAACAGTTTATTTTGAATATACTGTACTAAATTTTATCACGGTTATTCTAGGTTTGAAATTCTTGGTTCGATTGTGCTCCGATTTGGGTTTGAAAGAAGCGCAGGATTATGCAATCGAACTTAAAAAAGCAGAAAAAGCCAAGGAAGTTAAAGATGTAATTATTATTATTATCTTAAATTTAAATCATGGCTAATATTTGTCTTGTTTTTAGAGGGTGGCAAGCAGTCGACCTGCTAGTCGCCATAGTAGTAGTCGCTTTCCACGTGGAAGTTCTGCTAGCAGTGGTAATAAAAAAATTTAATTCGGTACCGGGATAATTTTTTTAATTTATTCTTTTTTAATTATTTTTTTCAGAATACTTGGGGAGTCCGAGTAAAATAAGAGGTGGAATTAAATCGGTGCCTGGAAGTGCTACTAATTTCGGCGGTGCCAGTAGAGCGTCCATCTCGTTTGGAAAAGAGGATGACATTTACGAAGTTCCGAAAAAAGACGTTGGTTAGTTGAATAGTTTCACTGTTTTTCTCCTGAACACTGTTGAAAATTTTATTTCTGATACTGTTTTGATTTAATAAAAATGACACTGACCAAATTGTTCTCTAGATGTTTCTTATTCCGATCCACTTGGTCCACAAGCCGAAAGACCTAAAACATCAGTGAGAAAACGTGACATGCAAGACGACGAGTTTGAAAATGAAGAGTTGGGTGATGATTTGTTGCCTGAATGAAACAATACCTACACGAGTGATCTAAATAAATTTTTGTGCCTAAAATATAAATAATTTAACATATTTTATTTATTTATTTATTTTATTTACCTTAATTTATTAATATGTAAATGTATCTGAAATAAACGTTAAAACAAACGATCAATTTACCAAATTTTAATCGCAAAAAAAATAATCCCTAAGACTTGTATTATTATAGATTCTGTACATAACACATTACATCGTATAAAAACAAATGTACAAGTAGTAAAGAGCTGTGTCATTTTTACATCACTGAATCAAGCAATTGGCGCTCAAAAATTATGAACAATTGGACGTGGTGCACCGGGTACAGTTTGCGTTAAATGTGCACTTTCTACAAACGGTCCATTGACGCTTCTCAGCGAGTGTTGAACCGGTCTTTGTTGGAGAACAAATCCGTGAGTACGACCCATTGCACCATCAAATTCTGCAGGTCTTAAGGCTTGGGGTCGTCTTTGACGCCCTTCAAGAAACCGGCTCTCTTCCTCTTCGAACTCGAAAGACGGTCTGTGACGAGTGACGGCAACTGGTCGCGGCGGTTCTCTTTGAACGGACGCTAAGAAATCATCAATGACAGAACCGTCCGGTCTGCTCGGTCTTGGACGACTCTGCTGCGGATTTGGGTTGGAGATGATTTCGTGGATGGCACCAACTGGCCTAGAAAAGGCTGGGACTGCGACTTGAGTTGGCAAATCGTCAGTAAATATTTCACTGGTTGGTCTTCTGGCCGGTTGCGGTTTTCTTGTCCTTACGGAAACAGGTGCTGGTTCAGTTTGGAAATTGTCAAAAACAACTTCGACCGGTCGCTGAGGTGGTCTTCGTTTGCCGCTCGGTGTGGGCGATGCAACTTCGGTGTCGAATTCGTTAAAAAACGAACCGTGGTGGGTTTGTGGCCGGCTCGTTTTCGGAAACTCGGTTTTCAAATGCACGACAGGGCGGCGATTGCTTTGCGGCCGTATCGGTTTGGGCTGAACAACAAAATATCAATAAACGGAAAAATAAAAATCCCTTTATAACTTACCTGGAAATTATCGATTACTGAAGGTCTGTTCTGCGGCACTCGTCTAGCCGTGTTTACATCGTCTTCAAATTGATGTCTAGTGCTCTGCGGACTCGGTAATCCGATTGGGAATTGACTTTCCAAAGGATCGTGCTGAGGTCTTCGAGTTCTGGCGGGGGCAGAAGTAGGTCTGTTCGTCGGTCGATCTAAGAACTCTTCAAGTGTGGGCGTGCGTTGTGTGTGTGGCCTTAATGGTCGTTGAGGCCTGGGTCGTGGAACTTGGAATGATGTATCGGCAACAGGTCTTGCCACCACTCTTCCTGAACTGGAGTGGTGCACTGGTGTCGACGACCTCGGGGGTGGTGGTGCTGGGATGGGTTCCAGAAACAATTGGTCACTGGAAGGCTGCGGCGGTGGCCTTGCGTTCTGTCTAAAAGAAGCATCCGGTCTTCGTGGGCGATGACTTGCGCTTTGCTGAAGACCTTGCAACAAAAATGCTTGGTTGTCGTCCTCGAGGTTTTGTTCGACTTCGAAATCCTGTTGGAATTGTTGCTCCGGTCTTTGCTGCACCGGTCTCCTCCTGGGTTTGGTGGTGGGTGGACGGGTGGGTCTCGGTCTGGGTGTGGGTGCGCGTGTGGTCGGAGTCGGACGACGGGTGTGTGGTCTGACGGTTGTAAACTCGTCGTAATCAATCTCGTCTTGGAAATCGTCCGGCCTGCCACGTGCGGGTGGGGGCCCCTTCGGAATGTGCTCACCCTGAGCATCGAAACCGGTTTCGTTGGTCGCCGAGTAGTCGACAACTCGGATTGTTCCATCGGCGTCCCGGAAGCCGTATTTGCCTTGAACCGTGCCGTCCTGTTGTCTCGTCTCTATGCGAAACGACCCGTCTCCACCTTCGTATCCAAATCTGTACGATCCATCTTCTAATATCTCATTTATTTGGCGGAGGATTGGTACCGGTGTTACCGGAGTGGATGATCGAGATGATTGAGTGGAGAAACGTTCTTCGTCGCGTCCACTTCTTTGTGCAGTTGCAATTGCAATAACACTTGCCAAAAGGCAAATGGCAACCTGAAATTAGGACCAGCAATTTAAATATTTGGTCAATTCAAGTCTTGAAAAGACTTTTCAAGAATGCAACAATTTATTTATTTATTGCGGTTTGATTCGATTAAATGACTAGACTAAAAATGGAATGTGAAGTAAAATTAATTGAGTTCAATGGCTTGTATGAATGGCCGAGTCAAGGCTTGTCCCCGATTGAAGGTTAAGTTAAATAAACTTGTATCATTTTGTTCAATCTTGGATGATTTTCATTACTTCTTCTGGCTGTGGCTTCTACTGAGTGTCTCATTAGCTCTTTAACCTGTTGGCCTGTTTACAACTTGGCCTTGTTGACTGGGGAGCAATGAACAAAAGTTACCCACTCCCAGTTTTCTTTTTATTGCACACTTTCTTCAAAAATTTGATCGAGGAAATTTATTACTAGGAAATGGTAGATCAATTATAAATTTCAAAAATAAAAAATAAATTGTATAATAAAAAATAAATAGAAGCAATTTTCAGATTGTATTTGCTCCTTTCACTTCCTATTGCTAACCCACTTTTCAAGCCCATGTTTTTCCTCGTATTTTTTTTTATTCGCTAATTGCAGTGCTCACATTACATTTCACATGTTTCGGGGGAAGTGAATGGCAATTAATTAGCTTTAAGACAAATTAACCTAATAAAGCTTTTAAAATTTTTGAAGTTTTACAAAATCATCGCATTTTACCGGTTCAAATGGGGTTTGACCGGTACAAATATCGATATCGGTCATCGACTTGTGTTTGTGTACAATAAAAATAAATGACAAAATCTTTATTTTTCTCCATAAAAATGCAGGATCCTGCAGTCATTCCTATGCAAGTCGAGCAATTCGTGAGGATAGGAATAAACCCGTAACTTTTCCTTGCTTAGATATTGATACCGTTAATTCAATAAATTGTTTGGAGAAAAAAATTGTTATAATGGAATGATAAAAATACGTAAAGAACTTCATGTTTGAAATATCTGCATCTATCAAATCAGACTTATTAACCCGCGTCCCGCGGCTTGTATTCGAGGTCGGCGATTAAATCTAACTTTATTACAGCTTGCCATATGGACCATAAAAACTAATGCTTATATTACAACTATAATGTAAATATATATTAGGTCTTATGTAAAAATAACACCGAATATATTCTTAATTATCAGTCATTGTGTGTCAATTTTCGCATAAAAGTTTTTATAATAGAATAATTGTAAGAACTTTTACAAAAGACAAAATTGGCACATTAAACGCTGCGACGATTAATCATTACATCAAAACTACAAAAAATCAAAAATACAAAACCAATTTGAAATTTACTTTTAAATTTGAGTTTGGATCCTTTAAAAAAAACTATCAAAAGATTGTTTTTTTAAAAAAAAATCACTATTATTATTATGATTATGATTAAATGTCTCATTTTGTTATTAGAGAATAGAAATCTTACCTTAGCCCACATCCTTGGTCCAAATTTTTCTGTTGGTTGCCGCCTAGTTTTGCTTTATATACCTCACCAGAGAAGTCTCCCTCTGGCCATGTAACCTACATTTGATGCCCCTCCTGGAAACCTTTTTTTATTCTCCAGCTTCCATTATCACTGCACAGAAGAAAATGTAACACGTGTACTAAAGGAAAAAAATTTACACGGAGTAGATTTTTTGGAAAAAAAAATTAATTTATGAAAATACTCTAAAATGAATTTAGAATTGGTCTTTAAAGTGGATAATTTAATTTTCAACCTACGGTCAATTTTTAAAAAAAAAAATTTTTAAAAAAGTTTTAAAGAATTTATTTCCTCTTTCATTTGTCTCAATACTTTCCCTGACCTTATTCGGAGTTGGTCAGTGTCATTAACCTGGCACAAGTCATGACACCAAATTGAATTTCGGTTATTTGAATTTATCAATAACAATTTAACCACTCAAATTTAGTTGGATTGCGGTGTTTACAACCATCAATTTTCCAACACAAAAGCTGAAACGTTGTAATTTAAAACAATTTCAGAGTGTGGAAGGACGGAGAAGAACAGATAAAACATTTTCGCGAAGATTTTTCTATTGTACGGTACTGATAACTACTTCCTTTATCTTTTACCGTTAACGAAATGTTTTCTTTTATTGTTTCTCTACTCTTAAAGGCAATCGAGTCGTTTTTAAATGCCATGGACCATGGTATTAATAAACTCAGATATTGATGTTTCGTAATGAGCTGCTCTTGAACCTTTTATCATTTAAATTCATCACAACCTGTTAAATATTTATCAGTAATTGCAGTACCTTTGTCCTTTGATACGCAGTGCTTTAACACAATTTAAAGTGGTTAATCCATGCTGTAGTCTACTTTTTATTCAAGCGCTACGGTATTTAAAAAAGAAATAAATAATCACACGTGTTTTTCAAATCTTAACACTCGCTGCATTGAAATACCTTTTATTATTATATTTCCTTCTTGTGAATTGCAATGTGTGGCCATAATCATTGCAATTTTAGCTTTAGGTTCTGTGAAACAAGTTTTTTTTTGTTGTTGAGGTATTTGACAATTGGATGCATTCATTCTTGAACGTAAAAATCGACTTTCATGGCTTTTGTGATGCGTTTTACGTCATCATAATGATAAATCATCATTAATTAATCATGAATCGTGACATGTTCTTGTCATGCAGAGTGACAAAAATTTTAAATAATTCGTAATACCATCGGTCTTTGGCGTAATAAGGAAACGAGTTGAATTAGTGATGGTTTCTTAATGCGTTTTTTTCCCTTCAAATCATTTTTTTCTTCTTATGGCAATAACTTACGCTATTTTCGTAACAAACAGCAAATGAGCACGTACGAATATCGCTTTGATTTATTGCCATACAAACTCAAAAAGTAAATAAAAAATAATAAAAAGAAATAAAGCTTCACTTGCTTAAACAGTCCATATTTTGGATCAATTTTTTTAATCAATTTGAAACTATTCCCAATACAACAAATAACAATCTGTTATGTATAGTTCTTACGTTGAACCTTTTTTTCTCTTTTATAAACCTGGGAAAATACAACCAAATAAAAATATTTTAAAAAAAATTCCTTAAACAAGAAATACAAAATTGTTAATATTACATTTAAAAAAAATTGTTTTATTATATTTTTTTGTATTTTCGTGAGAAAAATGTAAAATAAACATATAATTGGACTAGTTGAGTATAAGATAGTAATTAATTACTCAATTTTACAAATCATACTGCAATTAAAAAAAAAGGTATAAAATCTCCATGAGCAATTAATTGTAGATTAGTTTTAATTTGTTAGTTAATCGTACCATTAATGATCTTTATATGAACCATTAATTTTTGTTTTAAATGTTATTTGAAAACATGATTTACTACAATTGAGGTAGTGCTTTTAGTTAACCTCTGTTTTTGGCTATTAATAATAAGTTACATCACTTTGTTCTTCGCTCATTTTGAGATTTCATTTACATTTCTTCTGTATTAACGTGGCAGCTCATAATTAGCTCAATAAAACTAGCGTAAATTCTGTAATTAGGCCTGTGATTAGCTGACCAGGCTGGTACATTAAAAGCAAGACAATGTATTGAAAATTACCCAAGGAATGAAAAGACTAATTAGAGAATTTACGAATAAAAACTGGAAAATGCACTGATAAATAAAATAACCTCAATCAAAAACAACAGCCAAAAAAAGTTGATTTACTAAACACGTCAGTTATCGGTTATTACGCTGTCAATTTGCCAGCAGTTAGCCTGAATCAAATTACATTTTTCTCCCATTCAATCTTGTGGCACGTGGTACTTTAGCTTGTGACGATTCCGTAGCTCTCATAAAGCCAAAACCAGGTAATTTCGAGCCCGTTGTTGTGCCCAACTGATTGCTGTTTCTACGCTGAACAGTGTGAACACCATTCGACGCTTGCAAGAATTTGCTTCTCTGTGGACTCGGTGTTTGAGTGATTGTTGGCACCACAAGCGGAAACGGATTGATCGGTTTTGTTCTTAAACTCTGAGTTCCAAACTCTTGCCTTCGAAACCCGTTGGATTTATTATTTAATGTCCCATTGACATGTTTCCGGTTATTGACCTCATTCGTCCCTTGAACATTAATCTTCGGCGTTGCTGGTATCTTCGCATCTCCATTTCGTTCCGGTTTGGTTTTTCGCAAATTTTTTGTTAGCTCTTTAATAGCATGAGTATAACCACTAATTTTGTTTTTTACAGGGGCTGCTCCTCCATTCACTAACGATGCGGTGGACGGTGACCTTTGCCCCCTGGCAGTGGCCACAGTCGTCACGCTGCTCGCCAAACTCGATCGAGAACTTGAGCGAGAACTCGGGGCCGTTTGTTTCCTCAAACCGATTAAATCCTTCGTGCTTCCGTTAACGAGCGATGGCCGACTCCACACGGGCCCTCCATTTCGTACTCTAGTACTTGCAGGCGTCGACAGGTGTCTGGTCAAGCCGGAAGTTGGTTTTGTGAGACGTGGCGAACTATTCACAACAGTTCTCGTGGGCAATTTGGACGCGGATAGGCGTCTGGAAGACGAAACAGAAGCGGAAGGTACACCCGAAAACCCCTTTTTGGCTCCTTCGCCCGCATTCGACGTCGACACGGATGTCGAGGCGACTTTCTGCGGACTTTTCGTGGGTTCCGCCTCGCACGTTTGCGTCGACGATGCACTGACTAGAGATTGAGTCTCTTCAAAACCTTCGTCCTTTTCGGGCTCGGTATCGGTCTGTTCCGGAGATCGATGCAACCCCTTTCGAAATCGGTGAGGCGAAGGAGCCGAATTGTTCGAACTTGTTGCAGAAATGTGTTTTTTTTGTTTTTGAGCATCATTGTCCCCTGAGTTTGTACTGGCGGCGCCATTTTGTTGACCCGCCGTGTTTTCGGTCGTGCTAGAACATCGAATAAGTCGTTTCGTCTGCGATGTGTCACTCGTCGGAGACACCGGCGATGTGGGCGTGAGAGTATAAGTAGAGCGAAACGTCTTTTCATTCGAATCACTCGTTTGTTTGTTTTTATTCAGTGTCAACGACGAAGGTCTTTTTGATGAATTTTCACTCATATCTTTCAACTCCTTGCCCGTCTTTTGGATGATCTTAACCGATTTGTCGATGTCGTTCGACTTGTTGACCGCATCGTTATCGGAATGCATCGCCTTAAGTTTGCTCCTCCAACTTACATCTCGGTCTTTTTTCTCGTCCAAAGCGAATTCGGACGATTTGCACCCGGCGACGTTCGGGCAATTCGTGGAATTCTCTTCCGGAGGTCGGCGGAACCTCCTGGTCCGCCTCATTGATGCAAATCGATCAAATTGTCCGTCGCCCATTTCGTCCTCCTCGTTTCTATCGTTTTTATCGTCCAGTGGTTTAGTCGCCGCATGCAGCGGTTCGGTCTTCATTAGCTCGGTTGGAGTTGACGGTGCGGACGGGTCGGACGTGTCGAAGCTAGATTGCAACTTGCGCATACGATGCGGTGTCGGAGGCGTTTGTATGTTCTCGCTGTCAATGTCGCCGTCTTGGGTTTCATTCGGCGTTGTCTTTTTCAGAGCCAATTTGTTGAGAGTTTGTTGAACACCAGGCGTAGGTGAAGTCGTGATGATCGACGACTCGTTTCCAATACGGACTATCGATTTTTGCGGTACTGCATTTCCGCTTTTCAAGCCTCCGTTCTCGACCTCGTTTTTCGACGCGTACATGTGCAGCGGATGAAGGGTCTTCAAGCCCGGCGTTAGTGGCGACTCTGGTGTTTTCCCTCTCTTGACCCGCATCTCCATGACGTCGTTGCTGTTCAAGCCGCTCTTCCTCCATTTGCTCTTGTCCTGCGTGGCGTCTTCCAAGACCTCCAGTACTTTCCCCACGTCGTTACTATCCAAAGTACTCTTCATTCGATTGTCATAAACCGGCTTGTACGCCGGGATATCGATTTTATCTTCGTGCAGCGTGCCCAGAGTGCAGCCGTTCACCTTCACCTCCACTTCGTTAGCGTCGGTTTCGTTTTTCCTCAGCCAATCTCTGGGTCGTCTCTCTTTCGCTGCCGTTTTCGGCGTTTCGTCTTCTTTTTCGTTCTCCTGCAACCACGCTTCGATCTTTTGCCTCCACTGTTTGGGTTTGACTTCCTCTTCCGTTGCCATTTCCGTCGACGGCGCCGGCGAGGCCGGTCTCTCCCTATCGAATTCCCCGCTCAACAAGTCGTTTCTTTTGCGCCTACCGGAGCGTCGCACGGCAGTTCGCTCCAACGAGCCGCAGCCGTCGTTACTGCCCCAGGACCTTCGATCCCGAGCTTCGTTATCGTTCGAACTCGTCCTCAAGAAATCCATAAGATCGTCGTCGTCGTCTCCCGATCGGTTTCTACTTCTCCGTCGTCTCACGGTCCCGTTCGGAGTGATGTCGGGGGAATTGTCGGCGTCGCCGCTCCAGTTGGATCCGATTCTGCGACGACCCACCATCGGGGAGTTGTTGATCGATCGTTCGTCTTCTGAGGTGTTTGGGGCTTCGTACGATGGTCTTTTACCCAGACGCCACTTGAAACTTCCCGAATCTCTTCTTTGTGCGAACCCATTGCGAATGTCAGTCAGAAGGGAATCCATTACGTTCGTTTCACTTTCGCTGCCCGACATTGACGCAGGCCGGCCATCTAAAAATTAAAAACAAACGCGTCAGAGTTGCTATTATATTTAAATTAGGATAAAAAATTCACCTCCGTTTGCAGACCGGCGTCTTAAGATTATTTGTTCCTCTCTCTGACGTCTTCGAGCTTCAGCTTTTTGTTCCGCTTCCAGTCTTCTCTCGTTATCAGCTATTGCCAGTTTGAATTTGACGCAAAAGCCGTGAAACGTCTTGAAACATTCTTCCAGCTTGAAATTCTTGACATCTTCGCAATAAAATTCAGCTAAACTGACACGAACAATGTCCAATTCCTGCACATCATCGTGAAGTACTTGTAATTGTTGACGAGCAAACTGTAAAAAAAAAAATATATATATATATGAAAAAAACGATTAATATTTTATGAGCACCCCCCGTTTTTGAACAAATATTTATTTGATATAATGGAAGCTAATATTGAAATATAAGTGTAAATATTTGTTATCTCAGAAACTAGGCTAGAGGGTAGATGAACCCATCCTTTTTCCCCTTAATTTCTGTGTTGTTCACCACTAGGAAAGTCTGCATTTGCTCCTGTATGTCCATTTCAGCTGAATTAACTTGCGTTGAAATCTTTTCCACACGTGCATCCAAAGCCGATATCTCGCTTTTCAACTGATCAATTGACGTTCTGCAATAAAATTTAACATGAGACTTAAAAAATATATTATTTCTTCACGTTTCAGCCACTATTTACTTGGATGCTTCTTCCAAATACTGCATTTTCTCTGTGAACTTGAGCAACGATTCGTCTTTCTGCTTGGCTTGCTGTAAAATTAATTTTAAAATTAATTTACAACGTTTTTGTTCGCAACCTAAAACTCATGGCTATGTAAAACACATACAAAAATGGAGAAAACTCACCTCAAGCACATTTAATGATAAAACTTGTAAAAAAAATGGCAGAAAGAAATATTAGATTAATTGACAGGTTTTAAATAAAATATACATATATAGAAATCACTAGACAAAGAGTAAGTTAGCAAATTTGATTAAAACAATAATAATCCCAATACGGTAATATTTTTTTGAAACAAAAAGAAAAAGAAAACTAGTCCAGTCGCCAATTAGCAACGCAAGCACGAGCAAAGTTGGTGACAGGTTTATTCACCTGTACTAAAGTCCCCAACCGTAAAAGGAAAAGCCACAAGTGACATTCATCAACAGACGTGACACTTGTATATTTATCAAGAAGGTGGGGTCAATCAAATTGGCCTCTTCAACGTGTTTCATTATCACTCATTACATAAATTTAGCATCGTTAATCAACTTACCCTTGCCACGAAATGAATTAGATTCATTCCAGGTTTGTTTGCTCGGATGTCAGTCAATTTCTGTAGGGATGTCATTTTAAATCCCGCTGCGTTACCAGCATAACCACCCTGAAAATACACTCTAACTTATTGACTCCCCTTTATAAAAATAATAAAAAAACATATAAAAAAAAAAACATGGAGTACCGAATTGAGAAAATTTCCAGCTACTAGAACCATAAAAAGAACTTCTTGCAGAGCTTGATTTTCTTTCAAGTCTAAAAAGGCAAAAAAAAAATAATAATAAATAAATAAAGAAATGAAAGAAGTGTTGAAAAAAAATTTAATGTTGTTGTTTAGTATTTTGTAGGGCAGTCACGAAGGCCGTAAACCGACAATGTGCAACATAACGACTTATGTTTAATTAACATACCGCAACTGAAAAAATTATTGAGGATGTTCACATACTGTGTAACGTATGTGTGGTTATATAAATGACATAAAAAAAAATTAAAGACATTTTGAGACAGGATTAGAATTAGACATAGGAAAGACATCAAATGGACATTAAAAACTCTTGTCGTGTTCAACTCGAATCGTGCAAATTATCTTTAAGAGGATATTTTTTTTAAAAATTGACGTTTTAGTTACCTTCGGCTGCTAATATCATAGCGTTGATCGTTGGTTCTAAAAATGCCAACTGGGCAGTGAATTCTTCTTTAAGTAACATGCTTTCGATGCGTAATTTATAATTAGAAGTTTGTAGTAGTTGTAATAGGAATTTTTCGGCATTCCCGAGTCGCTTGCGATCACCGTCAAACGATCGAATCATCTCAGCTTCGTCAGCCTCGGGAAGAATTTTCATTAATCCTCGTAGTTTTTCCGCCCCGATATCATCATGCGCACTTTCTTTAATGAGATTGATGATGTCTCCATTCGAACTGAAATTTACATATTTTATTTGTTTAAATTAAAAAATAAATGTCAACGAAAATTCCTATATAGCCACAAACCTGCGAAATTGTTTGAGAAATATGTTGACATTTAAACTTCTTTTCCCATCGAGTAAATTAATCTGCAGTGAATTAAAATTAAAATTAAAATTAAATTAAAATTAAAATCAAATGGTCGTAACCTCCGTGTTTTCTCGTTTGCGTCCGTCGATCGAATCCCTGCCGACCCGTGGCGACGCAATTGTATTCTGTTGATTATTTGGTAGCTGTTGTTGACAAAATAAATTCTCCAACTCCGTGAAATTCACTCCTCCAGCATCGCCGTCGTAGTGATTCTGCGCAATTTGTGTCCAAATATTAATTTTGCCCACAACCCTTTGACTCGGTAATTTCGTCCAATTCAAAGAGCGCATTTTAATTTTTGGTTTTGGCGTCATTTGCTGCGGCAAAGGCACTTCCGGTTCGGGAGACATAATCGTGGGAGATGGAATTGCGAGTACAGGCGCTTGTAAACGAAGACCCCTGTTCCCGTTCGACGACGACGGCATTGGAGGAGGTGGGGGCGGCAAAGGCGGCGGTGGCGGTGCGGGAGGTAATGGGGGTGGCGGAGGGGTATTTAGAACGATCGGAGGCGGCGGCGGCGGCGCCGGTGCCGGTGGGGATGGAGTGCCGTTCATGAACGGCGGAGTGACCGATGAGGACGGACTGAGAATGGTCGGTGTTTTAGATCCGTCCCAAATGGATCGACGTCTCCCACTGCTGCCTTCGTCCGAACGTCCACAAGAACATTGGCATTTGACAATGTTTAAAGAATGATGCGAGGGAGAACGAAGTAATCGCTGAGAGTCGTTTTTATCCTCCAGGAGAGTTGCTCTGTGGACAAGTGTTTCGGCTGTGTCCCATATTAAGTCACTGATTGTTTCTTTCGGATCGATGCGTAACAAATGCTGAAGAATACTTAAAAACGGTATTTCTTGAGGAGTTTCTGCCACCTGTTTTGCAATCGAAAATTAAGCAAAATTCAAGAATTTTTTTTTCCATTTATATTGATTTTTTTTTACTTGTCTTAAAATGGCAAAAAAGACATCTTGAGGTGAGTTTAAATCAACTCCATTATTTAGCTGAGGTTCATCAGCATATCGTTGGTCATCAAACACATCCAACTGAACGGATAAATCTTCCATAACATCTGATTGACGTATCCTGTTAATCACTTCGAGAAGTTTCAAACCTAAAAGAAAAGAAAAGAGAAAGAAGAAAAAAAAAAGTCAATTTTTAGAACTGGTTGCAAAACATAAAAATGGAAATGTGAGTACAACATATGACTCACAAACCAAAATATTTACATTTTTTTTCTAAAATAGAAATCACCATTTTATGGAAAGTACTCACCAATAAATTCGTTTCTTATCCGCACTCTATCTTTGACGGAAAGGGAATTGATAATGAGACAATTGATGAATCCCATCAGAGCGATTTTGTATTCTGAAGTTTGTGCATTTCGCAGTTCATCGACGACAATCTTCATCCGATATCGCTCACCTTTTATTTCCTGCCAAACAAATACCAACATTAATCAACTTACATGTTGCAACACCTTCTTTTTATTATTGTTATTTTCAATTATCATTATTTTACTTTGTAATTCTCCAGCGCTTCGAGTGTCCTGCAGTATCCTTCAGCATTGTACATGCATAATGCCGACAATAATTCAAAAACTTGTTTCTTCACACTCACATTATTTGTGTCTAACGCTTTAACAAAAAGAAAAAAGAAAAGAAAAAAAAAAAAAAAAAAAAAAAAATTCAGTAAATAACATAAAGCATTTTTATTGCAACATAATGGTATATTAAAAACATTTATTTTGACACGTTAAAAATGCATCAAAAGTGATGTCATTCGAGCTACTTTGTGCATTCAAGCAATGAATCACAAACTCAAATGGGTCAGAGAGAAAACAGGTAAGGTGGACTTTTTCCCCATATAAGGGAGTGGCTTTGTTGGGATGCACGAGGTGTAGTTTCTTACCCCGAGGTTACGAGGGCAACCCAAATATTGATCACGTTCCAATCCTTCGTAAACAGTACCTTCACTTCAAATTACAATCGAAACAATTTTTTTTCCTCGTGCACTTGTCAGCATACAATACAGCACTATTTTATTTTTCCGCAGTGGCCGTTAAAAGTGTTGTTCTTAAACGTCAAGCCAGTGTGTCAGTGAGTCTATATATGGACAAAAATGTAATTTGCATTCCATACTCAACTCTGACATTGCGGTCACTCGTGTTGGGGGTCAGTGGAACAACTAAATGGAAGATTTTTCCCAGTTCTGACCACAATTCATATCAACACTTGGTCCTACTGTGTAGTGAAGTGAAAGTTGGACAACAAAAAATTGTTTTCAACTTGGTAACTTATTAAAACAAGTGGATTTTAATTTGTTTCTTCTATCTTCGTTTTTCTTTTTTATATTTGTTTATGACCGTGGTCATTGCATTTTAAGAGTTCTACACATTTCCTTACGATAACTCTTTGCCATTAACGCGCATTTTCACTTAAGCTTGTTTATCTGTGATCGCAACAAAAAAGACAAATTCCAAAGACAACTAGCACCAATTAAAATAATCATTTAGTAATTGTAAATACACTACAAAATGGCTCGTTGAACTCAAAAAATTCCTTACTTTAATTACAAGCAATACCCAATTTTTTATTTTTATTATTATTATTTTTTTATTTATGAAAAAAATATTATTCAATAAAAGTAATCCTCTTATTACGATGACAGTTTAATTTTTCTCTGATTTAAAAAAAAAAAAGTTGCTTAAACCTAATTTATTATTGCACGTATCTAGTACTGATGAGTAAGCCGTGCTTATTACTTTAAATTAGGCCTAAACAACTACACACATTAATCAAGTTCTAATTAAATTTTATATAATGCATCGCAATGTGTGCTTATAAATTTCCAATACCTCAGTCACTGCGAGTGATTTACATCCATGCTTACATAACGCACAGCATTGCAAAGCAACTGGTTAAATATTCACAGCTTTTACGTCCAGTATCGCCGCAACATTTCAGCAATACAAATCTAAGTATTATGCATTTTTCCGGTTTTAATTTTGCACTTAAAAAATGTTACAAAATTTTTAATAGCAATAAATTTTAATGCGCAAAACTGACCCCAATCTCTAATTAACATACCGTACTTTTTTTCCCCTTACGTTTTATATACTTATTTTTTTTTCGTCTGTGGATCTTAAATTGATGAAGCTGATAAGTTAGATAGGGTTAATATTTCAAACGACCTTCGTGAACAGGTATGTCGTGATTACGACGATAGTTTTTCTGCTCATTTTTAATGAATAGGCGCCGCAAGGACGAAATAAATTTATTCTCATATGATACGAGAATATGCGAGAAAAAGCGAGAAATTATTATAAATTTTAAGCTCACGAAACACACTTCCTTATAAGCGTGCTTGTGTAGGTCAGCGAACTTCCAATATATAACTTATCTAATTAGATTTTAAAAGGAAAATTGAAAAAAAAAAAATTTGAAATTTTTTAAATTCTAAAATTGTCACGTCGAAACTCACTTTAGATTGTCTATCAACGAAAAAATTGCCAACTTCCATTCTCCAAATACCAAAATACCAATCATACCACATAATAAATTAAAATAAACAATGTTGTTGCTTTTACCTGTGTAAAACACTCGACTATATCGAATGTTTAACGACACAAACCTTGTCTAATCATCAATGCAGCTATAGACCGACTGTTACAAACCGGAAGTGACTGAACATCATCATCATAATGAGAAAGATACTACAAACCGATAACACTTCTCAGATTTATTTTAACCAAAAAAAAAATATAAAAATATAAAAATTGTGATAAACCATGAATCACAATATATAAATGTGATAATTTTTATATTTCTAGAAATCAAGGCCTGCATTCACTTTTAATAGGCCTATCTTTGAGGCGTGGGAAAAATGCCACCCTCGGCGCATGTGTGTGTATGTATAAAAGTGAGGTTGTAATGAGGGTATATTGTGATAGCTCACGGACAGATGAGCAAAAACAGGTCATTTCTAGTCGTCAGCAGCTGAAAGTTGGGCTCCCCATTATTTTTGTAAATATTCTTACGGAGAAATTGGTCTGGGAATAAAGCTTTCAATAAGGATATGGGGATAAGGACAGGAGGAAATTGAACATGGTCGAGGAAACGAAATTAATTAAAGTGGAACGTGGATGGCACGAGCTAACAGCCATTTCCTGCCTATGAATAAAGCCTCAGGTAAAGATTAAAAGGCAAAAATAAAACTACAGATGAATAATTGAAACCACATACGCGCACACAATGCAATCAAGTTCCAATCAAAACATTGCATAAATAAAATAAAAAAAACAATCCAGTTAAAACGAGTTAAAAAGCAACTAACCTGCGGTGGTGATGACTTCAACTAAACACCATTTTTTTTTTAAAAAAAAAAAGACAGATGTGAAAAAGTTATTTGCAACTTTTACAGTAGGAGTCAGACAGATTGATGGGCTGTCCGACTCCCTGGGATGAAGCGCATCGTAAAGCAAAAAAGAAGCGAGCTCGGTCCGGTTTTTTTACCAAAATTATTAACCACTAGTCAATTTGTTTAAATATTTATTAACCTGTACACTACACACTACCCCTAAAAGGATTCGCTGCCACTTTAGCAGCCGCCTCACCGCCTCCTGTTGCTTTATCACATTGCCCAAAATGGCGACAAGGGCATTTCCGGGAGGAAGGACATCAACGACCTCATCTGCATTGATTTTTCTCGAAAACTAAACTTTACATTTCAATAAAACGCGTCATCTGTTTGTATTTCTTCCCTTTCTTTCGACCACCTTGGCCTCCATTCGCATTCTCTTATCTTCAGCTTAATTTCAAAGGCGCTAATATTTTTTTATTTTTTTTTATTTTTTACTTAAAAAAAAAATATTTAAAAAAAAAAAATAAAAAATTCCAGTGGCCCCTTTGATACCTAGAGATGTTTCTACCTGACCAAGGTCGCCGCTCCACCCAAATGTCATTAGCGGAAACCTTGAAAAACACGTGTCAGTCTCCGCCTACGCTCAATAATACCACATGAATGCCAATGATGCTCTTTTGTTGTTTAAAATTACCCTAATCGTAATTCTGACGAACATGTGAATAAGAGGAGCTGAAAACGTTGTTTTATTCCATTTTTAACACATTTTCCACTACAAAAGTTCCCTTAAATCCATATATAGACATGCAAGTCAGTTCCACTGAATTTTGCCAATTACTCGGTGGTTTGCAGTTTGCTGCTGCTGGCACCTTAAGGGCAATATGCAAATGAATATCTTAACATGACCTCTGCAACTGTGTTGCATGCCAAATATGTCAACGGAAATTCCACGGACACCTCCCATTCTTAACCACAACGGTTTAAGGTTGGGTTTTTTTTACATTTAAAATGAAAAATTGTTGTGGTTTGAGGTAGAGTTGCCCTTCGCTCTCTCTATTTCATTTGAATTTCGCGCGTAAATTCAGCCTACAATCATTCGCTTAGCTCGTACATCTTTGTGTGCCTGTTGCAGCTGCTCGCTTTATTAGGGCGCCGTTAGTTTAATTTACGGTATTTTGTGTTTCGAAGGGTTGAATTAAGCTCGTTTAACGTTCAATTAGATTATTATCAAGATTGGTTTGCTTGATACGGTTAAACTAATTAAATTAAATTAAATTAAATTAAATTAATTTTTCTTTTTTTTTAAATTTAAATTTTTCTTTTTTTCTTTTTCTCCGTTTTCGACGAGTCATAAACATCAAGCCTTACAATACACAAATGCATGTGTTTATTGGTTGGGAAAGAACGTAGTGATGATTTCATTACAAAATTATAGCCCATTGTATTTTATTTGAGGTTGAAACGATAAGCAATTATTTCAAACCCAAAGAGAAAAGAAAAATGAAAAAATTTCACACCGAAATGAGCAACAAGTTAAAAATACAATCAACGCATGTAATCATAAGTTGTTTGGGTTTGAATTTAAACAAAAAAAAAATAAATAAATACTTTTGCCGTTCGAAGAAATAGGATCCGGCAAAGCAACGATCCTAATGACCTCTGGCTCGCGCCGTCGCGTCACTTGGGTTGGGGCTGAAGGGGTTCACATGGGTGGGGTTGCTGTAAAGCTTTGACATTTACTTAAAATTCTAATCCTTTGGAGGTCATCATCATTCAACAAGACTGGTTAAGTCTCTTTTCACCACTAGAGGGTATGAAATTGTATGAAAAATTACACATTTCACCTCAACTTCAAGTCAAATTATGGGTGTGCAACCAGAGCGCCGGATCTCAATTAGTCAGACCCTGTGTTCTGAAATTGGATACCAAAACTGAAAACTCTTCAAGGAAATAGACCAGACGACTAAAAAATGTAAACATCTAGTATTGCGCGCTTCACCACTTTTAGTGCGCGGGTCCGCGTAGTAAAAGAAACCTTTTTCCGTTTCTGTTGCTACCTGCACTCGCTTCGGGGCGACGTGTACGTAACCATTGGTTAAATATACGTAGCCGCACTGTTACAATGCACTGGAACGTTCAAATTAATACGTTCCAGTGCATTTCATTTATGCATTTAATTATTTATTTTTTTTAAATACAAAAAATTAAATAAACCATTTACCTGCAGCTAATTTTTGAGTGTATTCTTTGTTGTCGACAATATAATCCAAGCCGATTTTCGACTCCATGACTCGTTTCACGCATAAAACACACTCCAATTGCGTGCAGACTGTGCACAGAGACGCCCGAGACTGCGAGCACAGAACGTGGAGAGAGTCCAACAAAACCCCGAGTCCATCAACGCGAAGAAAGTGTAGGATCCAGTCACACGAGGCGGTCTGGAGACGCCGTCCGAGCTGAGAGAAGGCCCGAGTGGAGCCCGAGCGGATCCAGCGTAGACAAGTGACTGGGTCGGCCGTGTAAAACTCGTCTAAAGTCCGGCGTGCTGCGTCAGACCAGCGCGACGTTAAGGTGGAGTCAGATGAGATGGTCCACGAAATGGACGGTGGCAGACGGGCCATGGAAACCACCCCTGGTGCTGTTAATATATATATATGTTGAAAAAAAGGAAGAAAAAAAAGTTGGATGAGTCACCGATCTGTGCGGTTTGGGATAAAAGCAGTAGACAGATTTAGATAGGGCCATGTTTGTTTTTCTCTTGAGAATTTTTTAAGTGTTTTCATTTCGGGGGTAATGCAAACTTTTCTTCGTCTTAAAAACGACTAAAAAGTAAGTTAAATTTAATTTCCTATTTTTAAATTATAAATATCCGAGAAGAAATTGATTAGTTTTGTATTTTTCGATCTTGCCAATCCATTTATGATGTTTATAAATGGAAATATTTACCCCTAAATGGGCATATGTGTAAAACAAACCCCATGTGGAGTTACAAAATTTTAGTGGGTCACAAGGCGGAGTTGATAAAAAGTGAAATGATTTTTTTTTAACTAATGAAATATCGAAAGAAAAAAAAAAGAGTGAAATTAAATGTACAAAAAAAAATAAATAAAAACAAAAGCACCTGGGGGATGGACCCGAGAGATAAGTTTAAACGGTGTATAAAAAAAAAGAAAAAAGAAAAAAAAAGAAAAAAGAAATAAAAACTTACCCCATGGTGGATGTAATGTGGGTGAAGCGAAAACTCAGGGGTTGCGAAGAGAAAAACCAGGTACGACTACACGCGTTGCTAAACAGGGACTAGAATGAGCTTGCAGCTGAGTTGAGTTGAGTAGCCGATACGAGCAGGCAGACTTGACTCTTTTTCCCGCCTCGATCAGACAGCTCGACTAAAGTTTAACACCAGATGCCGCTCTAATAACACTGCCATTCATGGAACCACTGAAGGGCACTGTGAATGGATTACTCTCGACCATTCAACGACAGATGTCAGGTCAAAAAAAAGGTGGCCAAAATTAAAAGTCTGTTGAACTTTGGCGATAGTAGTAAGAGCCCCATGCGTTAAGGTAAAAAATGCAGTAGATAACGTTCAATTGGTATTTATAGCTCGAGAAATTTGGTGGACTACGTCTTGAATATTTTATATGAATTTATATTAGCAACAATGTGACAAAACGAGAAGCTATAAATCAAAAGCAACCTAGGTTGGTTGGAATTTTCGAATGCAACCTTTATGCTCAATTTTTGTGTGTGGGAAATTGGATTATTCCAAAAACACAAAAGAAATGCACTGAGAAGTCGTGACCTTAGGATTGAATTACTACTCCAAGGAGAAAAAGAAAAGTGGGATTGGTAATAAGTTCGTGATCAAATTATCAAATTGAAGTTAAGCCTTGACATGGCGTTAAAACTTTTGGTCAAATAAAAGAAATATCAAAATGTACAGCACTTTCTTTGCAGTGTACTAAATTTAGTATCCATAAGGCGCCAAATATAACCCTACATACATATCCTTTTATTTTTTTAAATTTATTTATCCTTCTTTTTTTTAAGAAAAAAGAGACTTAAACCCCTTAAAATATTGCTAGGAAAAAAACACAACATCATTTCACTGTTTTATGGTCATTTCTAATTGGTTGAAAGACAAGAAAGAAAAAAACAACGGGAGGGAAAATGGTTATTTACACCCTGAGCAAACATGGTGGATTTTTTAAAACTAGGATTTTTTTGTAGACTGTAAACAAATAACTATTACAAGAGCAATTTGTTTGAAGTAAAAATAACAGGAGAGAGGATTTAAGGGGTAGAGAAACGCATGAAAAGACAAAGATTTAAGTGTATCTCGTGTTTCCAATATGTTGTTTGTTCCTAAGATGAGACAGGAGACACGACACCAACACAGGAAGTAGGAAGGGAAAGCGCCACGGGTGGTGAACACGATTAAATGCCATATTGTAAGATGGAGTTGAAACAGCTGTTTATTTTTTCGCGACCAAGTTATTTCCATAATAGATCGAGATCATCTTCAAATTCTTATTTTAAAAAAAAAAAAATTATTTCAATTGGGTGCAGTTTAAATTTTTTTTTTATATTTATTTATCTGAGGTAATTTATCATTTTTAAGATTTATCACTTGCAACTAATCTAAAGTATTAGTATTTTTTATATATATGTATGTCTGTGTATTTATAGATATACAAAAATAAATACAAACCTTGTCATGTCAAAGACTAACCAAGTGATTGGCAAAATTGACACCAGGTGGATTTCAAGAGAAAACAGACACCACCTACAGTGTTTGCATTCATAAGGCACGACGGAATTGCGAAATTGCTGAGATTGTGAGGAAGGAAATGATGACTTATAAGTTCACAGAAAAAAATGAAGCAGCAAATAAATTAGTTGTACATGCGACATTTACATTAATCAACTGCACAATTGACTTTGAGTTCATTAACTGAATTCAAGAGATTTGTTTAGTATTTTTTTTAAATCGACAAGTTTCCTATTTTTCATCATTTTTTTCGGTTGTAATTAATCCTTCATTCGCGATAATTAGCACCGGGCAGACTTATAATTAGTCAAAAATAGAAAATACTAACCTTCGATAGGTGTGTTAAGTGGATGAAATAGGTGACAAAGTGTTTGCTTAAATCTTTAGCCTACATATGAAATGTTTCCTCTTCGATTTGGGGCTAATGGCAAGTCCAGAGGCAACTGAAACGTCTGGAAGCAAATAAAAATTTCTTGAATAAATACTTGATTTGTATCAATTTTACATGTTTTTCTTTCTTGTTGAATCGAGGCCAAAGTAAAAGCGTGTTTACATGTCAATATAGATTCGTTAATTACAAATAAAAGGGGAAATTAATCATTATTTTTGGCAACGTTTTTACCTTCTTTTAGATTCCAAGATGTCGAAAGCAGCTCTTAACCTCATACTTTAAGGATTATGTTCCATAGCAACTGTGCGCAGAGGTTGTAAAAAACATGTTGATACAAGAACAAATAATCACTGAGAAAAGAAAAAGAAAAATACCCATTTGTTTTTCATTTTAAATTATTCTTCTTCTTCTTTTTTTAAATTATTACTTGCATAATTCTTACGATGAAAAGTGTTTGTGCAAATTTAAAAAACGTCGGCGATCTGATTCCTGATAACGATGTCTTTTCAATAAACCCTCCAGGTTGGCTATTACTTCATATCCACTCGATAACATGTTATCAGAAGTGAATTAGTTTTCAGATTATGTTTTTCTTGCTCCAGTCTTCTCCTCCGATATGAGGTATTCAGTTGGCATTCGCATTCGCACTACAAAAAAATATTAAACCAGGATTATATTATAATAACAATAATAAATAAATTATGCAACAGGGAAATTGAAAGGAAAGACATTATAGTACACTTCAATTCGTTTTTTTCTCTCCTAATTCTAGGTTTAAACTCCAAACACGTCTGGCGCACTTTTAAATAATGGCGCCATCTCCTGATAAAACTTACAACACGAAACAGGAAATCCCTAGTGGTGCAAAGACGAAATAAATGCATATGTCGTCCTTGGGAAAGCACGTTTTCATAGCATGACACGGCCGATGACTAACTTGTTTTTAGGCACTTGAAAATGTCAGTTTATCATGACGAAATCGAAATTGAAGACTTTGAATACGATGAAGAAACGGAAACGTATTACTTCCCGTGTCCATGCGGCGACAGATTTCAAGTTACGAAGGTCCATCGTCAAAATTCCGCGCTGTAATTGTCTTTCTGACTAATTATTTTTTATTTTCTCTCTGTAGGAGGAGCTGGAGGCAGGAGAAGAAACGGCTACGTGTCCAAGTTGCTCCTTAATTATTAAAGTCATTTATAATCCGGTTAGTATTGACGTTCGGAGATATGATCAATCTAATCGAAATGAAAATCGGAGCCAGGAGTTTGCGTGACTGGCGAAAACATTCGAGATAATATTCTAATGAATTAATATTCGATTTATTTCTACAGGAGGACTTCTTGCCTTCTGAAGAAACAGTTGAGATTTCGAAACCAGCAGAGTTGGAAGTAGCGAAATAAAAATCAAAATAAAATCATCATCATCATAATAGTAAAAAACAATTCTAATGTAATTTATTTTGTAATATATGTGGAAATCGTGGTCGTTTTAATAAAACTGATAGAAATAAACAAGTACTGAGTTCCCTTGAGAGAAACTTGAAAACAACAAGAATGACGAAATTCATGCTGCGTGGAAAGCTAATGACGTGATACGCTTGCGCTAGACACAGCGATTCGCAATGAATCATGGGAAACGAGCTGGCTTTTCCCTTCCGTATTCAATGCTGGCGGGCCAGCTGAAATGAGTGTCAGGTAGTTGGATCCTCGGCGTTTGAGGCGAAGATGCCACGGGAAATCGGGCTGGGGAATAATCTCCACGCTCAACAATACGACGGCGACATAGATTTTGATTTTTTCGAAGATGACGAGCAGCAAGAACGGACAAAGGAGAGCATTCCCACCGTGACTCCATTACAGCGAGCGGTGCAAGCCGATGTTACGACGGACGAAAACAACCAACACAGCAGCAACGGGCAAGCTGACACTTTATTCGTACAAGATGAATCGGACGGCGGTAACATATGGCACGATTCCGAATCAGAAAACACGTTCGAAAGTGATACGGAGAGCGAGAATAGCTTGGATGTAACCGTCACGGAGTCGTCAACGTCATCCTCTTGGAGTCGAGACGATTCCTTTGAAAGTTTAAGCGACGATGAAATCACCGATGTCACCCCTTTGTCATCCACTAATGCCAGTCCATTACCCGCATCTCCCAACCGCTTTCAAATGACCAAGAGCATCATCGCGAGGAAAAAGAACGGCGTGAAATTCAATGACGAAAACAATTTAATGGCTGTTAATTCCTCGTCCATTAATTTGGATGCCATCGTTCAAGCTGTTCTAAAATTGGAACAAGAACGGGAAAATGTCAATGGCAACGGGGGATTGCCACAAAAGGAACGGTTCGGATCGGGCAGAAACAAAAAAAACATGTCATTCACCGACGATCAAGTGAGAAAAATCGACAGAGAAAATCAGCTGCTGCTCAACAAAATACTCAACCGACAGCAAACGAATCAAAATAATTTGGCTGCTAAACCACGATTGCCAAAACCAGCTACGTCTGCAGTTAATCGTATGCGGCAGCAAAGGAAAATTGAAGCTGAAAATTTGGTAATTATATATTTAAAAAAAAAATATGATTTTTTTCTTATTTTATTTTTTTTAATTTTTAAATTTAAATTTTTTTTAGTCTCTGCTGAAACGAATTCAGTCGGCTAAGCCGACCAAAGAATTATGTCGTAATTACCTTCTGAAATCCCACGATCAACTCCATTGCTGTGGCGATTCGTCGTCTGTATACGTTGCTAAGTCGAATTCGTCGTCGCAGATGAGTTCGCGATCCGTCAGCACGGTGCCTATTCCAATTGCGCAGAGCAAAATTCTCCCAAGTCGAGCGCCGGTTCGAAGTAATCGGGCAACTCAAGCTAGATCAGAATGGAATGCAAAGAATCATGCAAAATCTTGATAAATGCAATTTTGTTATGTCAATTTTATTTATTTTTCATTGGTTCGTTTTTGTCGAGTGTTTATATTGTATAAATTATTTTATTTTTTGCTTCTTTTAACATTAATTGTAATGTTGCTAATATGTAACTTGGACAAGTATATAAAATAAACTAAAGTTCCTTTTAAAAAAAATATGGTTTAGTTTATTCTAGTTGTGTCATTTGGTTCCAGGAAGAGACCTGTCCATGATTCTAAGAAGTAAAAAAAAAAACAGTCGTAAAATTTAAATCGTGGATTACGAAACTCGTTTTACCCCGATATCTACTCCGGTCGTTCTCAATTTGTTCCTAAAATTATCGTACATGTCTAATAATTGTCGTCTATGCTGTTGAAATTCCCGTCTCTACACCAAACGAATTGAAACTTTAAATTAAAAAAGAAAGAAAGAAAGACAGACAGAAAGAAAAGTAGTCACCATCATTTCTTTGATAGATTTGATAGTATAAAATTGTGAACTGTGTGACCGAATTCTACCATTACATTGAAATAAATTTTGATGACTTTCTTTAGCAACCAACTAAAACAATTAATGAAATACATTTAAGTATGCTTAAACAATACCTTTCAAATAAATTACAACCAATTTAGTTAATACTTCGTTGATATCGACGGAAATGGCGGAAATGGCAACTGGTGACCTTGAAGCAAACTGAAGTTTACACAAAAAAAAATACAATTTACTGCAAATTAGTTCATTGCACTATTTTACTTAGATGTGGCAAAAACATTTTATTAATCGCCCTTACCAAATCCATTATAGAATTCGTGGCCTCCGTTGTATTAAAATTATGCTTTAAAGACGTTAAAACTATTTCTCGAGTGTGCGACCTGGCAATTTAAATAAAAAATAAACCAAACTTGCTGTGCACTAAAATAAATATAAAAAATACTTCCACATTGCCATCAATCTTTCCAGCAATATAACATTTAACATCACTTTGAAATGATATCAATTTATTTAATTGCCTCAGCTACGTCCATCATCCGAGTCGCTGATGTATTCTCCATCTAAATTTGAAAGGAGAAAAAAAGAATAAATATTAAATTCACTATTTTCCATCGTACAATAATTATTATTTTTATTTACAATTTTGTAATGAACAGCATAAACAAAACATGTGGAACTTATGAGCTGAATGTGTTTTCTAAAAGTCATCGACCAGTAATTATATTTTTCAACGATTTCGCCATTTTCTCATTTTTAAAATGCACGTTCTCTTGGTGAGGACTCTGGAGATCTATTTCACCAGAATAAATGTCTCCTTGAGAACCGAAAAAAATCGCTATTCTTCATTTCATAAATTTCCCCTTGCTGCCACATTTTCGGACGTCGAAGTACACTGGCCCTAAAAACAACAAAATAAACTGTTGTAAATTGAAGAAATCGATTTTTAAGTTTTTTGACCTCGAATCACCCTTCGTTTGAGTCATAAGCGAATCCGTTGTTTCTAATCCTTTGAATGAGTGCCAATTAACTGTGGAATATAATCAGTAACTCGAGTTGCAAACAACTGGCCGTAAAACATTTAGTGAACCAACATCTGGATAAAAAATGTGATTCGTATTTCATTGTCAACTCCATCCTAAAAAAAATAATTTATTTTCAGACGTTGCAGATGACTAACATCTTACAACATGAAGGAGATTCGCTGCACAAGGTCTCCGAACTATCAATCTCGATATCATCGTTGCCATTTCTTATTTACATATCTAAATTCGAGTCTCGAAATCAAAGCGATGTAGTATTTAGTTTAATACTTTGCGCCTAGATGTCGCGCCCCTTCGGACGATTCATAGCATAGAGCACCGTGGCATAGAGTAAAGACAGTCTGTCTTTACTCTATGATTCATAGTACTTACTCGTTAGAAAACCAAAGCAAAAATAAACCGGAAAAAAAGTGTAAAAAAAATTAGTAAATTTGCTGCAATTGACTGTTCACATTTATTAAATTTTTCTAACATTGACCATCTTCTATTAAGCAGTGCAAAAGTTAATGAGGGCCACTTTAAATTTATCACAGGTGTAAATTTAGTTCAAGCTAAGGTTGAAACACAATTTGAAATTACAGATAAGTTTTCATTATATCTATTATTTCTTCATGGCTGTGACCGCTCGATGTCAACATCACATTGAGTGTGTTTGAAACGTCTGGTTGAGACACATCACGGTGTTGTATGAAGCTGTGGAACGGAAGGCTCTTTTTCAAATAACTGACGTAAGCCGAATTGACAAAAGTAGAATTCAAAAACTTTTCCAGTTTTGACGGATGATTGCACATACAATAGTCCGCGCACACTCTGTAAGCTAGACAACAACCAAGTTCCTTCAACCCGAGCATTTCGTAGTCCGATGAAACTTTTCTTCGCGTGATACATTCCAAAAGCTCCCCATTCAGCTTTCCAGCGTCACGAGCATCTATAATCTCAGAAATTTTGTCGAAACTGATCGAGACTGTTCTCATGCCATCTGGTAAACTTGCGTTGTTGAACATTTCGATGCTCTCCAAGTCCTGTTGGAAATAAATGGACAGTGCGGACAAAATCTCAGCTAGGTCTGACGCGACGACATCACTCATTCCTTCGGCTGCATTTTTGGGAAGCCAATTTTTTAGTCTGTCCATAAACCGGGATCTCTCCGAAATGTACGTGAAGTGGTCAATAAGAATCGATTTTTTAAACCTTCTCTTTTCATACACATTTGAAAAAGAAAAATGCAAATACTTGTCGAGTTTCACCCACTTGAGCTCGTCTATTTCTTCGTAGAGAAAAGTGCGACAGATGTCATAAGCAAAGTAGGAACAGTGCGTTTTAAAAACGGACATTTCTGCATTCGTGGTAATATATTTTTTTGCCATCGACTCGAGAAAGTCCCAATCGAAATAGAGTTGTCTGTGCTTAAAAAAGAGCTGTGCGACACATCTGGACAGAATCCTCCTTCTCTGCGGGTCACTTGCATTTTTCAGCAATAAGTGGAGGTTATCGTAATCTTGTACCGAGCAGAGCCTGTGGTATATGAACGAATACTCGTGGTCGTAATAACATTGCTTCATTTCGGCAGGAGCACTCACCCAGAAACGAATCAAACAGTCCATAACTCTAGACAAGTTGCCACGTTGGTCACAAGGATATTCAACACTCTTGCACATCATGTCGTAAAAGTCATCACCCGACGGGATCGCGTTTAGAATGCGCCTCGACGTGGGCGTGATCGAGTCTACGTGCAAAAACTGGATGAGCAAAGGTGTGAGAGGTGTCAATCCATATTCGGAAGACAAAACGGTCCTAATTTGTTGCTCGTCCATTTCAGCAAGGAGGAAGCTCGTGATGCCAATCTGGAACGTACAGAAACAGTCCTTGCACTTGAAGTTTTTGTTGACATGCTCGATCAAGTCCTCCAATTTACTTTCTCTTTGCACCAGTAACTTGATGAGCGCATTTCTTTCGCACGGCCTCATGAGCGACCAAAAATACTCGACGGCAAATTGATTTTTGTAGTTAATAGACAGGAAAAACATTTCGATTTTCTTTTTGAATGTGATTTTCGAAGAGTCTGTTTTGACCGTCATCCTTTTCCAATACTTATACATAATCTTTTTCAAATACGATTCCTTTTGCTTGTCAAAACTTTTTTTCAAAATGTTGGCGTGTTCGTTCCATATATCCTCGACGTCATCAGCGATGCAACAGACAATGGCAAAGTCAAATCTGAATTTAAGCGTCCAATCCTGTAATTGCAAAAGAACTCGAGCTGTTTTAGCTACATTTAATTGTCCATAACCAGTCCAGTGTGTACATTGGATTATGAATTTCACTAATTTTGGTTCGAGAAAGTTGACGTCATTGAAAACTTGATCAAATAAGAATGTGAGTAGGTCCCAGAGCTGCTTTCCCATGTGCCTAACTAATGAGCTCACCATTGGTTTCAACTCGTTAGGAATGATCAAATCATCGACTAATTTGCAAACTGCTTGTTGAACTTCTAGCCACTGCTTCGTATAACAGCCTGTCAGTCTCTTGAATTTAATGTGACTATTGAAATGATATTTCCATAGTAAAACCGAAGTTTTTGCTATTGAAATGTGTTCTAGTCTTGGCAAATCCAAAATGGTCCTCATCGTTGTAATGGTTTCGAACAGTAAAGATTAACAATTCGATCATCACAGCAAACTGTATCACGTGGTAGATTCAAAGTCGTCCAGCGTAGAATTGTTTTAATAACAATAAAACGATTTTTTCATCATATTTAGGCAAGTGTAATAATTTAAATTAGATGTTTGATATTAAAATGAAAATAAGTCTGTTTTTGATTGCCTAAACTCATCGTTTACAAACGGCATCTTAGTCTTAGTCTTCTGGTGTTAAATTCTGAGGGATTTTGTGGGTAAAATTATTCAACCGAGGGAATAATTTATTTTCAGAAGTTGCAGATGACCAACATCCTGTAACATTAATAGTTACTGCCTGGTTGTTGCGCAATGGTGGTTTGAAGTTTTGGGTTTAACAAGTAAGCGCAGACCTAATTTAGAACGTTTAAACTCATTTTCAGCTTGCCGAGGCGAATAAAATGAGCTTATTATACAGGGTGGAACAAAAATCTGTTCCCCTCAAATATTTCCTGAGCAATTGCATCTAGGCCAACTTTGATAAAGCGATCGTATAAGAAATTGGGTGAGAGCTTGGACAAATAGGTGAGAGCAATCGAATGATGTCATCAAATTTGACCTTGAAGGTGATTTTCAAGGTCATTCATTTGCTAATTTCTAAACCAATCAGGTTAGAGCAAAATTTCCAATTACAAAGTTGTAGAGCACCGTCAAATTAGTACTATCCAACTTATCTTAGCCATCTTAAGTTTAATGTTTTCTTTTTAAAAAGGAGACAAATCAGCTGAAAAAAGCCAGCCATTGTGACAAAACGTAAATTTCTACTCCAAAAATACTGAATTACTGAAATAAACGTATTCAAATGTGCATTATTATGCAAGTAAACAAGAAAAACCACTGCCTTTTTTTAATGCCTTAATAATTATTTTATCACACGAATAAAAAATTTTACTTTGGTGATTTTTTTTCTGTTTTGTTTAGTTAATTACATTACACTTTTATTAAATATTGCTACATTTGCCACACAATCCAGTACAATTAAAAAGTGAATGATAAAACCTTTACAATTTTTCAGTTCTAAAAACAACACATAGTTGAAACTACAGACAAAATGTATTTATGTAATGTACATTCCATTATAAATTGAGTAAACGCACGTTATAAACTTTATCTTGAGTTGTCTGACAATTCCATTTGTGGGATAACATCACGGCCTGGTATCATATAATAACGGCAAAATTCCTTGAATACCATTTTGTAATCCGGTGAAATATTGCTTCCAAAAAATCCTTATTCACTTTTCCAGTTTCACTAGCATTGATAATCTCAGAGATTTTGTAAACTCTCGTCGTTGAACATTTCAATGCTCCCAAAATCCAGCTTGAAATAGGACGAGAGTTCGGACAAACCTTCTGCCAGGTCGGACGCAATCACAGCCCTCTTCCTTCGGATGCAGTTGTGGGAAGCCAATTTAAAAACCTGTTGATGAACTGGTATCCCTCCGGAATATGGGTGAAGTGGTCATTGAGAATAGATTTTTTAAGATTGCTAATTTCATTTGCATTTGAAAAAGAAAAGCTCAAATATCTGCTGAGTTTTGTCCACTTGTTATGTCAGTTTCTTTTAAAAGTAAAGTGCGACCACGTGGAAAGCAATGTAGGAACAATGCATCTTAAAAATGGACATTTCTTCGTTCGTCGTTATCTGTTTTTGCAACCAACTCTAGAAAGTTCCAATTGAAATAGAGTTGACTGTTCTTGAAAAACAGCTGCACAACACATCTGGATAAAATCTTTGTTCTCTTTTTGATACATGCGTCCTTCGAGAAATTCGTGGAGATTATCCAAATCTTGCGCCTTGCTTAGCATGTCGTAGATAAATGAATATTTGTGATCGTAATAACATTTCTTCATTTCCGGAGGAGCATTTATCCAGAAACGAATCAAACATTCCTTGAATTTGCAGCTCATGTCGTAAAAGTCCTCACGCGATGCGATCAGATTTTGAATGCGGCTCGACATGGGCGTCAACGAGTGAACGTCTAAAAACTGGATCAGCAAAGGCGTGATTGGTTTCAATCCATAGTCCGAAGACAAAACGGCCCTCATTTGTTGCTCGTCCAGTTCAGCAAGTAGAATACTCGTGATGCCAGTCTTGAAAGAGCAGAAACAATCAAAATCTCGGCGACATCTGCGATGCAACAGACGATGGCAATGTCGAATCTGGATTTAATTGACCAATCTTGTATTTGTAAAAAAAATGGCGCTGTTTTCGTCACGTCTAATTGTGCAAATACCGTCCATTGAATTATGCATTCGACAAATTTTGCTTCAACAAACTTGAAGCCATTAAAAACTTGGGTAACTAAGACACAACTGCTTTCTACAAACCGAACCTAAGAGCTCTACGTTGGTTTTAACTGGTTTGGCATGACAAAGGCATCCACTAGTTTACAAACGGCTCATTTTCTTGCAGTTAACTTGAATATTGAAATAGCAATACCGAAGTGTCACTTTCAACTTGTACAAACCTAAAAAATTTGAAATTTGAAATTTAAATTTTTAAAAAAATTAAATTTTATTAATATTTTACTTGTGGGTTATTGCGAGATCGTACGTTGTTGTATCGAGTCATTTAACTTTAGTCCATGCACATTATTCTTAAATTAGAGGAAAAAAGATTACATTATATAGATTTGACCATTTACTTCTTGAACATTTAACCCTTTCTTGCAATTAATATGAATTTTGAAATAATATTTCCATAGGAAAATCTAAGCTTTTGCTACGGAAATATGTTCCAAACGAATTAGAACCGCAAAGGTTAACAATTCTACCAACAAAGCGCATTGTAAAACATGGGAGGTTCCCTTGACAATGTATGAAAATCAAACCAAATTTCAAATTAAAAAGTACGAAAAATTTGGAAAAGAAAATGTTCAATAAAGAGAAAATGGGTAATTTTTTTTAATTAAATGGCTTGGAAAAACATTTACAAACATAACTTACAAATGAATACAATCAAATACATATTCAAAAGGGACAAACTAAGCAAAAATACAAATATTCACCTAATTTTAATGAGAAAAATATTGTTCGTAATTCGCTAAGTCGAATTCATCGTCGCAGATGAGTTCGCGATCTCGTCAGCAAGATGCCTATTCCAATTGCGCAGAACAAAATTCTCCCTGGTCGAGCGCTGGTACAAAGTAATCGGGCAAGGCAACTCAAGCTAGAATCAAGCAAAGATGCAAAATCTTGATAAATTCAATTTTGATATGTCAATTTTATTTATTTTTCAATGGTTTGTTTTTTGTTTTTTTGCTTCTTTTAACTTTAATGGTAATGTTGCTAACATATGTGGCTTGGGCATTTTTAAAAAAAAAATGGTTTAGTTTATTCAAGAGGTGGGTAATTTAATTCCAGGAAGAGTCACAGACCTAAGCATGATCCTAAGAATTTAATTCATTGGTTAACTAAAGAATTAAATTCTTAGGATCATGAAACTTGTTTTACCTTGTTCAATTTATCGCACAAGTCGAATAATTGTAGTCTTTGCTGTTGAAGTTATCGTCGAGTTCTTTAGGCTCTGTATCAATTAAATTGCAACTTTAAAATTTAATTGATACAAGTTTTGATGACTTTCTTTAGCACAACTAAAACAATTAATAAAATACGTTTAAGTGCTTAAACAATATCTTTTCATATAAAGTAAACTAATTCAGTTAATACTTAGTTGATATCAACAGAAATGGCAACTACGGTATTTCACTTACATGTGGCGAAAACATTTTATTAGTCGTCGTTACCAAATCCAATAAGGAATTCGTAGCTTTCACCGAATTCAAATTATCCTTTAAAGACGTTAAAACTACGTATTTCTCAAGTTTCTGATAACCTGGGAATTAAAGAAAATTAACCAAACTTGCTGCGCATTAAAATAAATATAAAAAATACTTTTCAAGCACTTGTTCATCTTTCACCATTGCTTTCAGTCATCAATCTGTCCAGAAACATTGAACATTTGAAAAGATGTAATCGCCATTTGAAAAGTCGCATCAAAATTGAAGAAATTTTGTCTTCTGATAAATTAAGATGGACAAAAGTTGTTGTCCGTAAATGCGTATAGCCTTATGCTTATGGGGCATTACGAATTTAATGTTAATCCATTTTTTACTGGTACAGAGCCGACGGGTTGTTTAAGCCACGACCCACCACCCGCTGGAACCTTACATCGGGACTGGAATGGGTTATTATGGACAGTCGGAACCGTTATTAACTATTATTGGAACTGAAAACCGGTATTATTAAATCATTAAAAAAGGCAAAAAAAATAAAAATAAACAAACAAACACAATAAAATTACTATGCGAGCATTTCCAATGTGGGCATTATCAGAAACGGTTGGTCGGCAACTGAACCTGCACAAATGTATAAATCACTGAATTAAAAAGACACGCCATCACTTTTAAGTTTATTCTAAATTATTATTACCATTTGACGATATTTTTGCGTTTCGTTTCCAAACGGAGTCGTAGAGGTCAATTCTCACATTAAATCCTGAATGAATTTCATGGGTGAAATCATACGACTTGGTATCAAGTAATAAAACGGCAAGCTCTGATCCAATAACTGACCTCGAGTGAATTAACAACAAAAATCCAAAACAGTTTTCAATTATGGACTAATAACGACACAAGCTAAATACCGCAAGTTTTCAATTATGGACTAATAACGACACAAGCTAAAGACCGCAAGTTTTCAATTATGGACTAATAACGACCGCAAACATTTTGTAAGCAAGATAACTGCAAAATTCTTTGAAATCTAGTGAAATGCCTGTCCGTGCCTTTCTACTTGCTGAAATGGACGAGCAACAAATGAAGTCACACTTGTATTTGGACTACGGATTGAAACCTGTCACAGCTGTTGTTACATTTTTTAGAAATGAACTCGTTCACGCCCACGTCGAGCCGCATTCTCAATCTGATCGCGTGGGGTGAGGACTTGGTTGTATGATCTACAAGACTGTATCTGGATAAATGCGCCTGCCGAAATGAAGAAATGGCAATGCGAGCATAAATATTCGTTTATCTACCACATGCTGTGCAAGGTGCAAGATGTTAACGAACCTCCACGTATTGCCAAACAATGTGGCAGTGTGTATCAAAAAGAGAAGAAGGATTTTGACCAGATGTGTTGCACAGCTCCTTTTTAAGAAGAGTCTACTCCATTTCCATTGGAATTGTTTGGAGTTGGTTGCAAAAAAACGACCAACGAAGAAATGACCACTTTTCAAACGCATTGTTCCTAATTGCGCACTACGACTGTCACACTTTGCTTTCGGACGAAACTAACAAGAACAAGTGGGCAAAACTCGACAAACATTTGAGGTTTTCATTGACAATTGCAAACGAAATGAGCAAGTTTAAAAAATCGATTATCGTTAACCATTTCACCCATTTTCCAGAGGGAGCGCAGTTTCTACGACAGATGTCTAAATTGGCTTCCTGAAACTGCATCCGAAGAAATGGAGGACGTGGTTGCGTCCGATACCTAGAAGAAAGCTTGTCTAAACTGATGTTACCTAACGAGCTGGACTTGGCTAACAGTGAATGGTTCAACGACGCGAGTGTACAAAACAGATTACAAAATCTCTGAAATTATCGGTGCTCAATTAGCAGGAAAGCTGAATAAAAATTGTTTGGAACGTATGACAAAGAATTCACGATGCCAATCTCAACAGTACGGAAACAATCGTTGCTGTGTCTGGATCATCAACGTCAAAACTTTTTTTCAAAATCTCGCCATATTTCTTTCAAATGTCCTCGATGACGTCTGTGATGGAACACACAATAGCAATGCGGTATCGAATCTGAATTAAAATTTCCTACCTTGGAATTTTGAAAGAATTCGAGCTGATTTCGTCACGTCTCACGTCTAATTGTCCATGTTCTGTCCATGTCCATTGTGTGCGTTGGATTACTATGGATTTTACAAATTTTGGTTGAGACAATTGACGCCATAGAAAACCACGATAGGCCTAACAAAAGCATTCATAAGTTTGAAAACTGCTTCATAAACCTCATAAACCTAGCTCTAACCATTGCTTCTCGTGACGATCTCTAGTAATTTTCATTTTGCTCTTGCTGGGTAGAAAACATTTCCACTGCAAAACCGACGTTTTTGCTGTGGAAATGGGTTCTACACTCTGCAAGTCAAAGAGAGTCCACACGGTTTGCTATTCGAAATTGTAAGTTTTAACAATGTACTCACGATCGCGCGTATTCCTTCAATTCCAGCCAGGCGTGATTAGTACACCGATTATTTTTGCATTCCATTCCATCGATAGACTTATACTTGCATATACAAATGTTAATAACTGCTGATATTAAAATGTTGTAGTTACTTTTTCATCAACTGGGTAAAATCACTAACGAAAATAGATGTAAAAATTTAAATTCTATTCGCGTTACTCGTTCCTGGTGTTAACGCAAAAAATTAACACTTGGAGCCGCCAAAAACGACATTTAGGCAACGAGGAAAACATAAGATTCCCATTGTTAATCAAATTTCCTTAAAAAATACATTTTGATTTTCTTTTTGTTTTAACGAGTTCCACAACTCGTTAAATGTGGGTTTAATGTAAGCCTATTCTTCCATTTTTTTTATAAAATCTGTAATGATGATCCTGCACTTGAAAAATTTTTGTAAAATGTTTCCGATGATATCAAATTGAGCACAACTATAAAGTAAAAATGGAATTGAAAACCAACAATTATTAAATCACACTGCATTTATTAAAATTTGTTACATTTGCCACGTAATTCAGTACAATAATGAGTGTGGCCCAGTCTCGAAAGTGCAGAAACAATAGTTGCTGTGGTTGTTATAGTGGAAGTGTTCGATCAGGTCTTCCAATTTACTTTTTCTTCGGACCAGCATCTTGATGATTGCATTTCTTTCGTCCGGTTTGATGAGTGACCAGAAATATTCGACGCCACATTGGTTTCTGTAGTTGATGGACACGGTAAGCATTTCTACTTTTTTGTTGAGGAGGGTGTTCGTACAGTCAGTTCTTATCGCCACTCTTTTCTAATATTTATACGTGATAAATTTCAAGTTAGATTCCTTATGTTTGTCAAAACTTTGTTTCAAGATGTTGGCGTATTCTGTCCACATAACCTCGACGATATCCGCAATACAAAAGACAATTGCAATGTCAAATTTCGTTTTAATCGTCCAGTCTTGTAACTGTGCGAGAAATCGCGCTGTTTTCGTCACGTCTAATTGGCCAGTCAGGAGCCGGCACAGGAAAATACTTTTTTACCAACCACTCTTCATACAATTGATGCAAGGTTTTTAAGAAAGGAATCATAATAGAGCGTTCTTCTGGACAAGCCCTTGAAACAATGCGCCTGTAAACAGTCTCTGGCGATGTTTTCAAATATACTACAACAAAAATACCAAATTGAAATGCAAGAACCAATTTTCTAACTAGGGCTTACCAATTAAATCAACGTTTGTATTTGTGTTTTTGATGAGCCACTGAAACCACTGGTCCAGGACTAGATGCTCAGCAGTAGACATTTTCCCACATCGAAACAAATTCTCTACAAAACAATATCTTGCACTGTAGATAGATCGCTTTATCATCTTCACTGGAGAACGCTAATTCAGAAAACAATTAATTTGTTTATGTAATTATAACTGAACTTTAGAGAAACCTGTTTTTGATTATGAAGTTCAACCATCGTGTACTGAACGTAAGTTTGGAATGTGAGACTCCATCGGAAGGGGTCTTTGTACATTAAATCCTAAATTTGAATTTACAAATAAAATATTGAGAAAATTTATTATAAAAGTCAAAAAATTTATGGATAAATTGCAAATAAATCGCTGCAACTTGGCACGACTGGCTATGATAAGAAGCGACTTGTCAGTGCTTATAATATTGTAAACTCTTGAATTGAAATAAAATAAACACTGAAACATAGGTTTTCACCACCTTTTATTAAAACACAAATTGAACTTTTTTCGAGTAAAAAAAATAAACAAAAACAATCAATATCAATTCCTCCTAACGACGAAACCAACTACTCCTCATCATCACTGTCTGTGTTATCAGAACTTCTTCTATTGCTGCTAATTGGCACCGGTGTGGGATGGCTAGAATAGCCAGGAGTTATGGGAGATGGACTTCTCGGCGAATATTCCGGGCTTGTCGCAAAATAAGACGGAGATGTGGATGCATACGCAGGTGTAGTAGGACTGTATTTAGAAGACGTAGGCGTGTAAGTTGAACTCATGGGAGAATATTGGGGACTCGAAGGCGAATATTGAGGACTCGACAGTGAAGCAGAAGTTGGGAAAGCTGGGCTGTACTGTGGTGATGAGGGTGTATACTTCGGCGTCGCAGGCACAAAATTGGACGAATTCGGACTGTACGACGGCGATGAAGGCACATAAGTCGGTGAAGTCACAGAATAGTTTGGGCTGGTTGGCGAGTAACTCGGACTGCTGGGACTATAACTCGGGCTTTGCGGTGAATACTTAGGGCTACTTGGCGAGTAACTCGGACTGCTGGGACTATAACTCGGGCTTTGCGGTGAATACTTAGGGCTACTTGGCGAGTAACTCGGACTGCTGGGACTATAACTCGGGCTTTGCGGTGAATACTTAGGGCTACTTGGCGAGTAACTCGGACTGCTGGGACTATAACTCGGGCTCTGCGGTGAATATTTTGTGCAGCTTGATGAATAGCTTGGGCTCGTAGGACTGTACGACGGTCTGGCAGATGTTGGCGAATACGATGGTACTGCGGGCAAATAACTCGGACTGGTTGGTGAGTAACTCGGACTGGTTGGTTTGTAACTCGGACTGGTTGGTGAATAACTCGGACTGGTTGGTGAATAACTCGGACTGGTTGGAGAATAACTCGGACTCGTTGGGGAGTAACTCGGACTCGTTGGGGAGTAACTCGGACTCGTTGGGGAGTAACTCGGACTCGTTGGAGAGTAACTCGCACTGGTTGGGGAGTAACTCGGGCTGGTTGACGAATAATTCGGGCTGGTTGACGAATAATTCGGGCTGGTTGACGAGTAACTCGGACTAGTTGGGGAGTAATTCGGACTCTTAGGACTGTAAGAGGGACTTGTCAATGAGTAACTCGGACTCGACAATGAGTAACTCGGACTCTTAGCGCTGTACGACGGACTTAGAATGTGCAACGGCGAACTGGGTGCGTATAGTGGGGAATAACCCGGACTAGTCGATCTGGGCGAAGATGGTACAGGTGACCAGGCCGGACTGTAAGCTGGACTGTAACCGGTGGCATCGCTAGCCGCTGACGGAGAGAACCCTGCGGCACCTGGTGTCATTCCACTGCCCAAACCAGGCGTCCAACCACCGACTGCGTGCGCGGGTGTTTGTCCTTGTCCCCACGGAGTCATTTGAGGCGTCATTCCTGGACCAGTTGGACTAACACCGCTTCCAAAAAACATGCTTCCGACGTCCATTGTGCCTGGTAAAGTCATCGTAATATCCATGCCAAGTTTGCATTTCTCCGCATTTAAAATTAAATCGAAACACCCGGTTCCCATTTTGGCTAGTTGGCCGACCATAATGTTTTCAGAAACTCCACGCATCCGGTCGACTTCAGCGTGCGAAGATGCTTCCATCAAAACGTCAACCTAAATAGAAAACAATAAAAAGGATTAGAATAAAATAATTTAAAAAAAAAAAATCGATTTCCGACATACCGTTTCCTCAAAAGAACATCGCATCAAGGGTCCCGTGTCTTGACGATTAATGCCGTGTCGTGTAATAGCCATTAAATGTCCCTTCGCAGTCATCACGTCACATAACAACGCTAAGTGTCTGTAATTGACGTACGAACCGTCAAAAGACATGACGTGTTTCAATTCCTTTTCCACCGCCTTTCTAGCAGCTTCGATGCCCAAAACGGCAAATATTTCGCAAATATCGTTGGAATATGTTCTGACTGGATCGACATCTCGTTCGCCGAGAACTTTTAATAAGCTGGTGCCATCCGTTTCTAAAATCCACTCGGAAACAGCTTTGATCTCTCCGGACTCGGTGACGGCAACTCTCTTCTTCTCATCAGTCGTTGGTAAATGCATGTAAACTTTCGTAATTGCTTCGATTCCTTGCAAAGTCACGTCGCTCAACATGTTAGCTTCGATGCAACGGAGAAAGACGTCATCCTCCATTTTGTCCACTGCTTCATCATCCTAAAACAAATGAAACATATTAGTAAAAAAAGGAATGACTATAAAATATTATATAAATCTCACCTCTTGGAATTTGCTTTCAGCATTGTTCATTATTCGAATGCGCATCACCAATTTTTCTGCGTTGTCGTCGTTAAAAATGCAGTTGAGATCGTCTCCAAACGATGCGTTAATCTTCTCCGCAATCTGCTCCATAGTAAGCTTTTTATCAGTCATTCGTTTCCGATCCAGCTCCATGCGGAGCAACCAAGGAGAGATGCGAGTTGGATCAAAATCCGGCATTTCATAATACGCGTTTACGAATTCTTGATCTTCAGCAATGACGGTGTTCTGAGGATCCGGATCGTAATAAATTGCGGAGTTCACCGTCACTTGACGCAAAGTCAAGTGTTCCAAACGGCATAGCACGTCCTAAAAGAAATAAAAATTGATTAATAAAATAAGAATATTAAAAAATAAAATTAAACTGCTTACTTTGGCTCTCTCGGGATCGCGAGCTGCCGTTCCCGTCAAATACACGGTAAGGGATGGAGTTTTCGGTTTTTTGGAAACATTGATTATCTCCTTGAGCCGTGGGACTCCTAAAGTGACGTTCTTTGCAGATACACCGGCATAATGGAAAGTATTCAGCGTCATCTGTGTCGCCGGTTCACCCAGCGATTGGGCCGCCAGAGCGCCTACCATCTCACCAGGCTGTACTTGGGCACGACGAAACCGCGTCTCAATTTCTCCCAGAAGCCATTCGAACGCTTCGCACGAAAGTCTAAACTGTTCCGCTACTTTTCTGGTACATAAGGTTGATCTTACTAGACAACTAAAAAGCAAGGTCGCATTCTCATTGGCTTGAGTGCTGATCTTATCCGTGCCTGGCACCACGACAAGCTTCTTGCACAAATCGCTAACTCCATCAAGAACACGCAGCGGAGACAGATCAGTTGGCGAACGTGTGTCTACGTGAAAGATTTTCTGCGCATTCCAAATCATCCTTTTAAGATTGCACGGCAGAACAACCTATAATTAAAAATGACATTAATAAACAAATAAAACCTAATTACGTCATTGTTAACTTACCATGGCATTGCCTCTCGGAAAAACAGTTCGCAGGAATTCTCGGTCTTCTCCGATCGTTTTAAACTCCTTTTCCAATCGAGCCATAACGTGCGCGTTTCCCACCAGCTCTTTAACAATCTGTTCGTTAAACCATCGTTTCAATTTTCTGCAATAAAATCAAAAAAAGTCAATACAAGTTTTTGAAAGTAACAAAAAAATATTTTCTTTACCTTTCGTTAGAAATATTTAACTTGCATGTCTTTTCAAACGCCCTATTGTCGGATGAAAGAGTAGGTAATTTCTGAAACTCGACAGAGCCTCCATCGAGCCCATCCTCGCCATAACTGGATTGAAGGAGCTGTCCAGCACTGTTTCGCACAGTTCCGTCATAATTAGCCATTAAACTCTCCATAGCTTTCACGAGTCTTCTTTGGATGTAGCCAGTCTCGGCTGTTTTAATTGCAGTGTCGATTAACCCCTCTCGTCCTCCCATGGCGTGAAAAAAGAACTCGGAAGGAGTCAATCCAGCCAAGTAGGAATTTTCGACAAATCCTCTGCTCTCCGGACCGTAATCATCTCTTATAAAGTGTGGCAGAGTCCTTTTTCGAAATCCAAAGGGTATTCGTTGACCCTCGACGTTCTGCTGGCCCACACAAGCAATGATCTATAAATGTAAACAAAAATATTAGAATTAAATAATTTCTTAGTCGAGCTATTTTGTTATTTACCTGCGATATATTAATATTTGACCCTTTGGCTCCGGACACAACCATTGCTTTAAAATTGTTGTATGCACACAAACTACTTTGTGCACTACTTCCGGTTTTATCACGAGCATCATTCAAAATTCTGTTCACTTGATTCTCGAACGTCTGTTTCAACGTGTTGCCAGGTGTCGGTTCCAATTCGTCATTATGCGCTTTTTCGATAACTTCTATCACTTCGATTTTGGCCTTTCGAATGGCGTTTTGAATATCCTGGTAAGTTTTCTGATCAGCAATCGTGTCCTCAATCCCTATTTTTTGTTAAAATAAAAAGAATTAATTAATCCTGTACACATTATTTTTAATTTGTTGATTACTTACCAATCGAGTGGCCTTCCAATAACAACCAGTTATCAACTACCAGTTGAATATTATGATAAAAATCCGCAGCAATTTTATCTCCCAATTCCAGCATTACAATGTGCAGAAGTGATCCAGCGGATGCTCCCAAAGTTTTCTTGCACAAAATTCCTGATATCAACTCCCCGTTTTCCACCAAAACCTTCGTATCTCCAGAAGAAATGTATCTAGACGGGCCTTCGTCTTCGTCGTCTGGATGACCACTATGGGTACTAGTCAAATTTACATTCCCAGGAATGATCAACGAAAACAGTTGTTTGCCAGTCCAGAATGGACCGGGCTTGATTATTGCAGGCTTGGGCATTCTGCCATCCCAGGTAGGCAACCACATGAGCAAGTTCATAAATTCATCCTGCAAATATTCAATAATTTAGATTAATATTTAATATCATTAATATTTATAATAACTACCTTTCGCAAAAAAACGTTCCTCCTTGTCATTTTGCAGACTGCTGTCAGTGTATCCTGCACAATGCCCATGACCGGTCTGTTTGATTGTGGCGTAATGATCTGCTTCGACACCAGAGCTAATTCTTCAATCTCTGCACGAGTTTCCAACGATTGCGGAATGTGCAAATTCATCTCATCTCCATCAAAATCGGCGTTGTAAGGCGTTGTCACACTACAAATAAGCAACAAATATAAGTATGAAGCATTAAAATGAAAATAAGTATTAGAATAATTACCTCAAATTCATCCGAAAGGTAGACCACGGGAAAACACGGATTTGATGACCCATCATAGACATTTTGTGCAACGATGGTTGCCGATTAAAAACTGCCACATCGCCATCTCGAATATGTCGTTCCACCTGTTATAAATAAAAATCAAGTCAATTAAATAATCTATTCAATTTTTAATTTTTGACAGCTTACTTGATATCCACATTGCAAATGAAGATCGCTGGGCTTTGGATGAAAACGCAAATCGATTCTTTCTCCATTATCTCGAATTATGTATTTCGCTCCAGGATATTGACTGTTTCCACGACGAACCAACTCTTGCATTCTAAACACAAAAACAAGTTAATACACTTCAAATACACTTTGATCTCCTTTCAACTTACTTATCAATATTAAACGGTGTGACCAGCTCTGGAAAGGTCATATTTTGGGCAATTGATCGTGGCACTCCAACTTGATCAATTCGAAGATTCGGATCAGGTGTGATGACAGTTCGAGCTGAGAAATCGACTCGTTTTCCCATCAAGTTACCACGAACCCTTCCCTCTTTTCCTTTCAAGCGCTGTTTCAGTGATTTCAAAGGCCGGCCAGATTTCTGCACGGCTTTCGGTAAGCCGGGCATTTCATTGTCGATTAGTGTTGCAACGTGGTATTGCAACATTTTTACATTTTCGGCAATAACGTGATTGGCTGCCCCACTTTGTTCGTTGCGTGATAATTCGTTGTTCGCCTTCACTATGTCAGCTAGTTTGTGCGTTAAATCATCCTATAAATAAACAAACAAAAATTAGTAAAACAATACAAAAAATGTACGTAACAACTAAATTACTTGATTTCGAGCTGTTCCGAACATAACGACGGCTGGCCTAACTGCCATTGGTGGAACTGGCACGACTGTGGTGATCATCCACTGCGGCCGTGAATGCACTGGATCCATACCGAGAATGCGAATTTCTTCATCGGTTATGTTTCTGAAAATTTCCAGCACTCGTTCCGCGGTCAATGACACTTTTTTTTCTTGTGAATCCTCGTTGACATTCTTCCATTCACCGATTAATTCCAAGCCACATCGACGAATTGATGGTTGGAAACGACCGCAACCACCATGACCCTAAATAAATAAAAATAATAAATATTAAATGCAATTCAATTTCGGACAATCAAAATATCGTATTGTTTTATACTTACTTGTTTAGTTGAATTTGCATCATCCGTCTTGGTATCCATTTCATCTCCGCCATCACAAACTTTCTTTTTTTTGCACATTTCGTAGACGTGAGCGAGACGTTTTCGATTGTCCGTCTTGGTCTTATTCAACAAATTTTGAAGTTTTGAATCATTCTACAACGAAATAAAAAAGCATTATCAATCAAATTCATTTTTTCTCTCCAAATTACTACTTACTGGACTAATCAATAATTTCGAGCAATTAAAACACACGCATCTAAGAATTTTCATGGTCTTAGGCAAGAATCCTACGTGAAAAACCGGTTTGGCCAAATCAATGTGTCCAAAATGACCGGTACATTCGGTCATATTTCCGGCGCAAGTTTGGCAACGAGTGTCACGATCAACAACCCCTTGCCTCGGGTCCATAAGGCCACCTAACTTGGCGCGCCCGCCTTCGTAAATCTCTGGATATTTCACACCCCCGATCGTTACCGATGCAGCTTTCTAAAAAAAAAAAAAAAAAATTCATATTAATATAATCTATCGAATGTTTTAACTACTGTCACTTACAATTTCCTCGGGACTCAATATGCCAAATTGAACATTTTTTATAACCCTCAACGGCGCTTTTGAATCATTGCACATCGCAAATGCCATATCAAAATTATTTAATATCTACGACTCGATATGCCCGCAATTACAGACTTTAATTTAATTGTTTTCAAATTCTTGTGAAAAAGAAAACTAGTTTGGAAACCAAAGGCGACAAAAGACGAACGACGATGCTGACTTCTAATTAAGAATACAGAACATGGTGTACGAAGACCATTTATATACCGTACCCAAAATTAATGCGGAATACATCCGCTTGGTGTTTTCATTAACGACTAATAAACGTGATTAATCACGTAATTTTCGACTGTCCACGATTAATAAACGTGACTTTTCAACTGATTTTCGATAACACCTAGCAGAAATTGGAATAATTTTAGATCAATTCTCCCAGAAATTTGTCTTTTTAGATGCTGAAAAATTAATCCTTTGAAATAAATTTATTTATTATATATTCTTATTATACATTCTCTTCAATATTTACATTTTCAGCATTGTTTTTAAATCACTGTAAATTCTTGTTCTTTTTTTTGTATGTTTTAACAAAAGTACGACAAAATCGATCTCCCACTACTACCGGTAGTAAGAAAAGAAAATACATCGATTGCTTTGTTTCTCGTTCATTTTCCTTCATTCTTTTCGTTTTAGTGACAAATTTTCTCCAACTTTTTGGTTTAGAAAATAACCGCATATTAAATTGATGATCAGCGTGTTATTTCGTCAAGTAGGGAATAAACTCCTCGTACACACAGGCCGCTGCAGCTTCTTCCTCCTAAGTTTAATTTAATAATTGATCAAAATTATAAGACAAAGCCAAAATTAATTTAATTTACCATTTTCTTTTGTGCTTCCAGGTTTGATTTCTTTCCAATTCAAACTTCTTATTTCCCTGCCGTGGTTTCGATTTCTTATCCGGTAACATCTGCAAAGAAGCAAAGGCATGTCAGACGAAAACATCGAACAATGTTTCATTTCATTCCTAATTGTCCTCTTACGGATTGAGACGAACTCTAGTGGATATTCTCCCAACCTTGAAACTGCCGGCTGGTGGCAACTAGTTGCATAGATATGTAGCATCGCAGACTACGGGGAGAACAGAAGCACAGTTCTATGGACTGTGACAGAAGTAACTAATGTCTTCTACCCAAGATTCCATTTAAATTGTTGTTGTTTTTCACAAATAAACACAATTCTTGTTCGAAGAAATTTTCGAAAAACGAGAGCTTTTATGACACAATAAAAAACAAACAATTTTAAAGCGAAATAACTTTTTTTTTTAAATTTAAAAAATACTACATGCTTTTCATATGATTTAAAATACAAGTATGTGTCTCATTATAAATTTCATCAACGTGGTTCAAATCACAATTCCCGTCCAATACTAAAACAGGAGGCCATGCACTGTCCATTGCGTGCATTGGATGATGGATTGCACAAACTTTACCTCGACAAAGTTGCCGTTAAAAACTTGGATGAACAAGAATTTGAGGAGATCCCACAACTGCCGTCCTACATGCCTAACCAATGAACTCAACATTGGTTTCAACTCGTTAGGAATGAGAAAGGCATCCACTCGTTCGCAAACAGCTTCTTGAGATTCCAACCATTGCTCCATATGACTATCTGTAGCCAATTTCATTTTGCTCTTGCTGAGTCGAAAACATTTCCACAGCAAAACCGAAATTTTCGCTAGTGAAATATGCCCTAAACTCGGCAAGTCTAGGATGGTCCTCATGGTTTGCGATGTGGATGACATTGTGCATACTGTGAGGTTTTAGGTTCCATTTGAACCTCACTATTCAAAAACATACTCACGTTCGCGCCAATTCTTGCTGCTCCAGTCAGGCGTGAGTAGTGTACATGGGCACTAATATTCCATCTTTCCATTCCTCCGTTGTACTTAAACTGATGCTTGCATATATAAATATGTTGATAATTGACCGCACTAGAAGCTCGTAGTTATTTTTTATCAACGAAACAGATGTAAACTATTTTAATTCTGTACCGGTATGCATTACTCGCTCCTGGTGCTAGCTGCTAATACAAAAGATTAACACATGGAGTCGCCAAAAACGATATTTAGGCAACAAGTAAAACGTGGTGCCCATTTATATCGGCTCTTTTCTACCTTATTTTTTAATGTATTTATACTTATTATTATTTTAATATTAATTTTATTTTTTTAATAATTTTTTTAAATAATTTTGGAATAATTCATTTTCAAACAAGATTACAAAAAGCTTCGACGTTCGAATTTCACGCTTCCAATTCGGGTTTTATTTATTGTTCTATTTTTCACAATCTGGAGCATGATCATGATCCTGCGCGGTCGACATCCATTGACGTACGGGATAAATAACAACAATTCGTCCAATCAGTAGACACTAGGTTATTGTTTCACAACAAATGCTGGTTTAATTGTTGTTTTGTGTTTTGAGAATAAGTTCTTTTGAACCGAAATGTTGAATCAGACGGCGATAGATGCTTTGTGTTCTGTGTCATACGTCGAAGACTACATCGACTGTGCGGAAAACTTACCCGATGATTTGCAACGTTACATTTCACAAATGCGCGAGTACGATGTCAAATACCAAGGTACGTAAAACAAAAATTCAAAGTCAAACGAGTCAACACGATAAATATACAGATTATTTTGACAGAAATTTTACGTGACATTGATCAACGGATTTCGCAAATCAACGAATCGGATGACAGCTGCAACAAACGGAGCATGATACAAATTCAAAGATCGTTGATTTTAACTCAAGAAATTGGCGACGAAAAGCTACAAATTGTGCAGCAAATTCTCGACTTGATTGACAACAAAGCCCGTCAATTAGAACAAGACAGGAAAAATCTAGGTACAAAATTCATATTTCTATAAGCACAATCTCGTGCCATATTAACACCACACTACATTGATCATTTAGATTTTGGAAAAGATCAAGAAAATGCAGAGCCTCCTAAACCCGACCCATTGCCAGAAAGAAGTAGCAAACGGGCGAGACGTCAACGCAGTGATAATTTACGCGAAGAAATATTGCACGACAAACAGGAAGAAAAAAGCACGGCTAAGAAATCGAAGAAGAAAAAGCGGAAATCCAAAGCTGAAAAAGAAAGAGAAGACTCTCCCATAGATCAACCAATAGACCCCGACGAACCTACGTATTGTTTGTGCGAACAAGTTTCTTTTGGAGAGATGATCTGCTGCGACAACGAACAATGTTCCATCGAGTGGTTTCATTTCTCGTGCGTCGGGCTGAGCACGAAACCTAAAGGGAAATGGTACTGTCCTAATTGTCGCGGTGGAATAATTTTAGATCAATTCTCCCAGAAATTTGTCTTTTTAGATGCTGAAAAATTAATCCTTTGAAATAAATTTATTTATTATATATTCTTATTATACATTCTCTTCAATATTTACATTTTCAGCATTGTTTTTAAATCACTGTAAATTCTTGTTCTTTTTTTTGTATGTTTTAACAAAAGTACGACAAAATCGATCTCCCACTACTACCGGTAGTAAGAAAAGAAAATACATCGATTGCTTTGTTTCTCGTTCATTTTCCTTCATTCTTTTCGTTTTAGTGACAAATTTTCTCCAACTTTTTGGTTTAGAAAATAACCGCATATTAAATTGATGATCAGCGTGTTATTTCGTCAAGTAGGGAATAAACTCCTCGTACACACAGGCCGCTGCAGCTTCTTCCTCCTAAGTTTAATTTAATAATTGATCAAAATTATAAGACAAAGCCAAAATTAATTTAATTTACCATTTTCTTTTGTGCTTCCAGGTTTGATTTCTTTCCAATTCAAACTTCTTATTTCCCTGCCGTGGTTTCGATTTCTTATCCGGTAACATCTGCAAAGAAGCAAAGGCATGTCAGACGAAAACATCGAACAATGTTTCATTTCATTCCTAATTGTCCTCTTACGGATTGAGACGAACTCTAGTGGATATTCTCCCAACCTTGAAACTGCCGGCTGGTGGCAACTAGTTGCATAGATATGTAGCATCGCAGACTACGGGGAGAACAGAAGCACAGTTCTATGGACTGTGACAGAAGTAACTAATGTCTTCTACCCAAGATTCCATTTAAATTGTTGTTGTTTTTCACAAATAAACACAATTCTTGTTCGAAGAAATTTTCGAAAAACGAGAGCTTTTATGACACAATAAAAAACAAACAATTTTAAAGCGAAATAACTTTTTTTTTTAAATTTAAAAAATACTACATGCTTTTCATATGATTTAAAATACAAGTATGTGTCTCATTATAAATTTCATCAACGTGGTTCAAATCACAATTCCCGTCCAATACTAAAACAGGAGGCCATGCACTGTCCATTGCGTGCATTGGATGATGGATTGCACAAACTTTACCTCGACAAAGTTGCCGTTAAAAACTTGGATGAACAAGAATTTGAGGAGATCCCACAACTGCCGTCCTACATGCCTAACCAATGAACTCAACATTGGTTTCAACTCGTTAGGAATGAGAAAGGCATCCACTCGTTCGCAAACAGCTTCTTGAGATTCCAACCATTGCTCCATATGACTATCTGTAGCCAATTTCATTTTGCTCTTGCTGAGTCGAAAACATTTCCACAGCAAAACCGAAATTTTCGCTAGTGAAATATGCCCTAAACTCGGCAAGTCTAGGATGGTCCTCATGGTTTGCGATGTGGATGACATTGTGCATACTGTGAGGTTTTAGGTTCCATTTGAACCTCACTATTCAAAAACATACTCACGTTCGCGCCAATTCTTGCTGCTCCAGTCAGGCGTGAGTAGTGTACATGGGCACTAATATTCCATCTTTCCATTCCTCCGTTGTACTTAAACTGATGCTTGCATATATAAATATGTTGATAATTGACCGCACTAGAAGCTCGTAGTTATTTTTTATCAACGAAACAGATGTAAACTATTTTAATTCTGTACCGGTATGCATTACTCGCTCCTGGTGCTAGCTGCTAATACAAAAGATTAACACATGGAGTCGCCAAAAACGATATTTAGGCAACAAGTAAAACGTGGTGCCCATTTATATCGGCTCTTTTCTACCTTATTTTTTAATGTATTTATACTTATTATTATTTTAATATTAATTTTATTTTTTTAATAATTTTTTTAAATAATTTTGGAATAATTCATTTTCAAACAAGATTACAAAAAGCTTCGACGTTCGAATTTCACGCTTCCAATTCGGGTTTTATTTATTGTTCTATTTTTCACAATCTGGAGCATGATCATGATCCTGCGCGGTCGACATCCATTGACGTACGGGATAAATAACAACAATTCGTCCAATCAGTAGACACTAGGTTATTGTTTCACAACAAATGCTGGTTTAATTGTTGTTTTGTGTTTTGAGAATAAGTTCTTTTGAACCGAAATGTTGAATCAGACGGCGATAGATGCTTTGTGTTCTGTGTCATACGTCGAAGACTACATCGACTGTGCGGAAAACTTACCCGATGATTTGCAACGTTACATTTCACAAATGCGCGAGTACGATGTCAAATACCAAGGTACGTAAAACAAAAATTCAAAGTCAAACGAGTCAACACGATAAATATACAGATTATTTTGACAGAAATTTTACGTGACATTGATCAACGGATTTCGCAAATCAACGAATCGGATGACAGCTGCAACAAACGGAGCATGATACAAATTCAAAGATCGTTGATTTTAACTCAAGAAATTGGCGACGAAAAGCTACAAATTGTGCAGCAAATTCTCGACTTGATTGACAACAAAGCCCGTCAATTAGAACAAGACAGGAAAAATCTAGGTACAAAATTCATATTTCTATAAGCACAATCTCGTGCCATATTAACACCACACTACATTGATCATTTAGATTTTGGAAAAGATCAAGAAAATGCAGAGCCTCCTAAACCCGACCCATTGCCAGAAAGAAGTAGCAAACGGGCGAGACGTCAACGCAGTGATAATTTACGCGAAGAAATATTGCACGACAAACAGGAAGAAAAAAGCACGGCTAAGAAATCGAAGAAGAAAAAGCGGAAATCCAAAGCTGAAAAAGAAAGAGAAGACTCTCCCATAGATCAACCAATAGACCCCGACGAACCTACGTATTGTTTGTGCGAACAAGTTTCTTTTGGAGAGATGATCTGCTGCGACAACGAACAATGTTCCATCGAGTGGTTTCATTTCTCGTGCGTCGGGCTGAGCACGAAACCTAAAGGGAAATGGTACTGTCCTAATTGTCGCGGTGACCGGCCCACCGTCATGAAATCGAAAATGTAGCAAATAAAAAAGAATTTCCTCAAATTTTCAATCGTGCCAACATTTTTATTACACAAAACGACAAATCACGACGCAGTAGAATGAATAGTAATAGTAATAGTAATAATAGTAATAAAATAATGCTATTTGAATATATTTCGATGAAAAAATGGTTTTGTTTACGCAGTCATTTTTTTCGAAGCTTCGCTGCGAACTGCATTGATTAATTCTTGATTGATGAAAAAAATGAAGCGGAGCCCTGATAGCTCAACAATCGAATTGTTATTCAACTTGCATTTACTTCCACCGAGAATCGGCTTGCCATCCACGTACAAACTTCGCTTGCCCTCATTAATGACATAAAATTCGCCGCTCGTATTCAACTTGATCAATCCTTGGCGTCGAGAGATTTTCCAAGCGGGTCCCTCCAGCGACAAATCGACATCCACGCTGTTGTCCTTAGTTGCGCGACCGAACGATATCTCTTTAGAGCGCATCAGGTATCGAACGAGTCGACCACGCAACACCGCCAACGTCTGAGGATCGAAATCGGCAGGAGTGATGCCCGTTACGCTGTCCACCAGCACTTGCCATTTTGGCAGTTCGTTTTCCAAGTTACGAATTTCACGTTTCACCCGTCTGTCTGCTAAAGTCAATTCTAAAATAAACGAAAAAAAATACGTTAGTTAATTTAAAAAATAGATTTAGGCACTCGATTTTCGTACCATGCTCCATAACGTCGTCGTTCGGCTCCCTACAAGTACAAATAAAGAAATTACAAACATTCGACCAAAAAAACTACCGTAATCACATTATTTGAACGACTTACAACAAGATGCTGTCGTTAATTAAATCCTCAGCATCGGAGAAATTCAAGACGTGTTCTCCTTTCGGCATTTTTTGTACCGTTTGATCAGGCAACAAGTGGTATTGCTTCATGAGAAGCCAGTGATTAAACAACGATTTGGTGGTTCTTGTAAGATAGAAGATTTCGTGATTTTTGGACAGCAAGTCTTGAAATGTTTCTAAAGATGGTTGACTCGTCGACGGCACTGTCGCCAGTAATGCCTCTTCTGCTTGGCTAAACAAAGCCTTGCTTTGAACTGCTGCAATTGATTCTGGGTGGATTTGTTTCATAGCGCTCACTGCCATTTTGGATATGACGGAATCGTACAGTAGCGCGTACCACCGCTCCTGTATCTCTTTCAGTGTGAATTTACAAGAGAATTTGATCCCTCGGTGAACCACAGCTAAATCGTTGGTCTAAAAGTATAAAATCAAAATATTAACAACAACAAAAACGTCGTTAAAGTGAAAACTAACTTGTTGCACCGCAATAATCAACGCCAAATCATCGGTTGGCTTCCAACGTCCCAAATCGCGTGCAACTATGGCTTGGAAATTCTGAAAATTACAAAATTACATTGCAAAGTTCAGTTCGGTTCAGTCAGATAGAAATGAAAAATTATTTTCATAAATTACTTTGGATTTTTTCGCTCCCCGTTTGGATGACGGTTTCGAAGACTGCCAAAAAAAAATTCGATTTGTTTATGACATTATGAGAAATTAAAACTCGCATTCTGTACACCTTACCTTTTTTTTACGATCCCCCCCAATTAAAGGTGGTACTGACAAAACTTCTGTCGAAACAGGTTCAGCAAACCCTGAAGTTTGCGTTATAGTTGTTAACGTTCCCAAAGCCATTGATGGACTTGGATTCGGTTGTTGTCGACTTCCTCTGTTCGTCTTTATTAAGCTACTTTCAACCAATTCATCGTCAAATTTTTTGCGCTTAATTGATCGTGAAGAACTTCTTCGCTTTTGCAACATTTGACTCAACGTGGAACTCGACATCCCGCTAGTTTCCTGACTATTCATTGGAGGATTTTGTTTACCTCTGGACACACTTGTTAAACCCCTTTTTGGAGATATTAATTCTAAAATACAAAAAAAATTAAATGTTTACACACTTGCTGTGTGCAGAACAATCAAGTTTATGCCTGGTGTTGCAGGATCGCTGGGAATTGGTCTCGATGTTTCCAAACTATTTTCGTCTGTTCCTAGATAATTCACACTATCCATTGAATCGGTAAATGTGCTCATCTTGCTGAATTTGTATAGCTAACCACGACGGGTCCGAGACATAACTACTAGTTTCAAGTCGGCCATTTGCAAATAAAATAAAATGTCAAATAAAGCCACTAGGTGTCACCGTGGCGTGTATGATGCTATGCACCGCCGATTGCTCCATAGATGACCGAATACTTTTACATGGAGTATTTTTTAACGTGTCGAGTGTCGTATCATCAATTTTTTGTTGAATGATTTTTTCAAAAACAAGAAAAAAATTTTCATTTGCTTCAATGCCTGCTTTAGATAACAGCATATGTATACATAAACATATTTTTTTTTTAAATTGACAAAATGAAATAAAATTTATAGAAATTGTTTTAAATAGACGAATTATTCATCACGATTAAATGACATGTTAGTTACTTTCGGAAAAAAAAGAAACCAAACCGTAGAGACAGCTAGAACTTACAAATAAAGCAACATTTCTTTTATTTGTATTGAATAAATAACACAAATAATACAAAACTTTGGTAACAAAAATAAAAAAGAAGAAAAGAAAACCAATTCATTTCTTGGAGTTGAATCTTGAGCTTTAAATAATAAAAAACTAAAATAAAAGTCTTAATAAGAACTAAGATATTTATCTTCGTTCAGCCAAGTTTGACTGACACCCCATATCGATCCTTTAGTGTAATCTCTCTTCTGAAGCTAGAATATTGTGATTCCTGCGTATTGCCCCATATAGTGCGTTCTTTCACAGGGGTCACTTCCGGAAAACTTGGGACTGGAACGAATCGCCTTCGATCACCACCAGATTGCCTTCTATAGACACCAGATTGTCCTCGATCGCCATCAGATTGTCCTCGATTACCATCAAATCGTCCTCGATTGCCATCAAATCGTCCTCGATTGCCATCAGATCGTCCTCGATTGCCACCAGATTGCCTTCGATTGACATCAGATTGGCCTTGATTGCCATCAGATTGTCCTCGATTGCCTTCAGATTGTCTTCGATTGCCACCAGATTGCCTTCGATTGACATCAGATTGTGCTTGATCGCCATCAGATTGTCCTCGATTGCCTTCAGATTGTCTTCGATTGCCATCTGATTGCTTTTGATTGACATCAGATTGTCCTCGATTGCCGTCAGATCGCCGTTTTGAATTATTTCTTTGGTCGCTTAAATTTTCACCTTCTTCTTCAACCGATTTTTGCGAATTCTTAGTGTCGTTATTCCCACTCTCCACCTCCAAGTTTGAGCCTGAAACATTACATGAGCTAGTACGATTGCTTTTTCGACTTTTATTGCGACCCTGATTCCTCCCAGCATTTTGTGGTCTCCGATTTTGGCTTTTGGTTTCCAAATCTAAATCTTTTGCAGTTTTAATCACTCCAGCAATATCTTCTTTATTAAAATCTGGAATGTCAGCAATTCTATCCATATGACAAGCATCTCTATAAAACCTCATCCGCCAATCGTGATTTTTAATTTTGTTCAATAGAAATCCGGATTCATCAAACTTAAGCATATTGTCTTCCGACTGCAGCCGTCTGGGCATCTCTTGAACGTTTGCCAGGTTTGCAAATTGTGTCGGCAAAAGATGCTAAACAAATAAATATATTCGGTAAGATAAATGCAAAAAGCGATTGTGCTCGTGATGTTTACCTCCTGATACGACCCTCTCATATTTTTATAAGCATTGAGATAGATTTCAGTTCCACGAATTATTTCTGACTGCAGTTCCTCCAATAAAGCAGTACGCAACCGACGTAAATGAACAACATCTTTCACAGCGGCGTCAACGAAACGTAACGGCAATGGGCGTTGCCGCCAAACTAGTAAATCTTCCTTTTCTTGGCCTTCGCGAATCGTGATGCAGTTTACGTCGTCCTTGTCCAGACCGAGCACGTTGATCAAGCAGTTAGGTAGTGAGCAAACAAATTTTGGGAAATATCTACCTTTCGATTTAAAAATAATAACATCAGCAACCTAAAATTCAAATTGAAAAATTTAATTAATTTCAACGTTTATAAAAACAACAAAATAAATTACCTGAGTATCGAACACATTTTGCAATTTAATACGGTAATACAATGCGAGGAAACCGGAAAGCTCCCGACAATTGTGGAAAATCTACAAATATTGTAAAAAAAAATTAGTTTGGTGAAATAAATATAATTTTATATATGTACACCTTAAGAATATTCTGACTAGTCATAATCTCGGCCAAACCGTTTTGGAAAAATTCTTCGCCAAGCTCAACCATGTCAAATAAGAATACCGTTTTTTCTGTATCAATTTGAAGCAAGCACAAATCTCCATTCTGTTCTACATTAATCCCTTCGGCTGCTACTCCAATTATTCTGTTCAATTTTATATACTTAATCTAAAATAATAATTAAAAAAAAAGTATTATAAAAATGTCTAATGACTAATAATACAGTAAAAAATAATATTTACGGCGTCATGAAAAGACTGGTTTAAAGCATTTATCGTAACTAAATATGCGACACCATCGTTATCGACAATCTGAGATTCAGACTCTAATAAAGCTGAAATAATAAATATTAAGTTTCACACTGATAAAAAAAAAACAATTTAACAAACCATTTGATTTCATTTTTTCGTTTTCTTTCAAACTCAAAAAAAATCGTTTAGTATTCGACCCGTTTCTTGAGTTTGGATCATTCCTACAAATATTAAAAATATCGTTAATTAGTGCAAAGTGTTTTTTGTTGTTACAGCACTCAAGAATTTTTACGTTTTTATTTCGTCACAACTTGATGACTCTTTAATTGAACTTTCGAGAATTTCGGCTCGGACGATTTCGGACACAAGAAATATTTGAAGCCCATTGTATGAGATATTCGTTGTTAAAGACTTGACTGAAATAAATAAATCAATAAATGTTTTTGTTATTTGAAAATTTTGAGTGTTTTTATCTCCTTCGCTAAATTTACCTTGTTGCAGAACAAGTTTATCATTTTTTGCTGACCTCACAACGCCTTCGTATTCACCATCCTCCATGAGTATTTTAATTCTTTCTTTTTCAGATATACTCTTTCCCGCACACACCACCGCCATCCTCTCGAACCTGACACGTGAAATGCTGAACTAACTTGGAAGCAAGAAATGCAAGGAGGAAGTTCACAACCGCGGCAGCACGCACCAGTGGCCTTGACGAAAAACACTGAACGGCTGAGCCGGGCTGAACCAAACCTGGCGCCAAGTTCCAGACTGACATAAGTGATATTTATTTTTATTTATTTTTATTTATTTTTGGGGGTTTTTGTTTGATTTTTGTGGGTTTTTGTTTGATTTTTGTGGGTTTTTGTTTGATTTTTGTGGGTTTTTGTTTGATTTTTGTGGGTTTTTGTTAGATTTTTGTGGGTTTTTTTTCAAATTAAATTTATTAATTATTTAAGCATCTGGTAAACTTCATTTAAACTTGGCAATTGGCATCCAACGTTTGAAGGACTGCATGCTTCTGGGACCGACGAAGGACGGGTTTGAATTTTTAACAGACTATATAATAGCGAGTATAAGTAATGGATGGATTTTAATCGCATAATAAAAATGTTGAGTCACGTTCACGAGTTTGGTGTTTCGATCGCCGTTTATTGCGAATAGCAATCACAAAGGAAGCGACGTGTCTACACTGTCGTGAAGTAGGTAGTATAGAAAAGAAAAAAGGGTTGGATCATATACGAAACAATTATTATATTTTTATTTACAAAATATTACAATTTTGTTTCAATATTCAAATTAATAAAAATTGCGTGGGGTATACTGTAATTATGACACTATACATAACAAATCTTGATCATCAACAATTTGCAACGATTTTCCCATTTTTTTTAAGTTTGTCTTTCTGTAATATCCATTCGTCTATCCGGAATAAATCGTGCAAATTTGTCTTTTATACCTATACAATAAGGGCTAAGGCACAGTTGGCAACAATGAATTATGATGAAAGATGTAAAATTCATTTTAAAAAGAGATTCCTTTTCTCCTGGTCTTCTTGCAGCAGACAATTTCTAACACTAACAGTTGTATGCAAAAAGAAAATGTAGATGTAAAGGCCACTTAAACAGCAATGGAGTACGTTAAGATATATGTAGCTGTGGCGTAGCTACCGCCTCTTCGGGTGCATCCAGTTACGCCAATGAGTATGACACTGTTGTGCTGGTTATTGGTGCATTGTGCGTTTTGTTGTTCGACTGGAGCAACAAGATTGCAATCATCGAATAGGAAATACAGTATGGTCATTTGAAAGATTGTGTGGTAGTAGTTAGTTACGCCACCTTACGACAAATAACACCAGGATCAAAATTGTGGACCTTATTGCTTAACAAAGGCCACATTACAATTGACAATAAGACAGGAACTTCTGTTGGAAAATATAAACAGCCGCAAACCCGTAGCATAAGTCCATCTTTATAATATATAAACTTTATCCCAAGTTCTCTTCGCAAAAAAATGATAACTAGCACCAAGAAGTTTTCAGATGTAAGATGTTATTTGGTGTGATTGGACTTTGGCCATTTCCACTGACATCCATATCGCTTTCGCCGGTTTTTATGTTCAAATACTTTGGCGTCACTTGGTGAGTCGTGTCGGGCAAAAATGGATACAGCTTCGGAACAATGTTATTGGTCGCGTTAGTCTGTGCAATTTTATCCGAATTTTTTGTACTTTGCTTCAGCTGGTCTTTAGAAATCGGAACTTCGTAACCATCGTTTGGCAAGGAAGTGAACTCTTCTCCAACTAGTTGCAGATATTTGGGAATTCCTGCATTCAAGGTCTCGTTGATCCGCGGTCTAGGAGAATGTGCATCCCAAGAAAATGCTCTTTTGACCGTAGGTTCTGTTGCAGTAATACTGTTTTCCTAAACGTTTAACAAGCATGAAATTATTTATGGATTTCAAACAAAAAAAATGACTATTTGTGTTTCTTTACGTACTGATGGTATGTGGCTCAAGTCCAAACTGCGCCTATCGCCAATGTCGATGAGCAGTCGTCCATTTACTGCATCCGTTAATTCTATATCTAGAATAAAGACATGTACGGTTTTCAATCAATTGTCTAAAACGTCAAAGCGTTTATCCTTATTTTAACAAGCCAAGAGGTACAATTAAAATCAAGCAGCAAACAAAGTACCTGCAACAGTGGGACACGTCTCTTCACTATAACCTGGGTTGTAAAAGCCATCAGTTACAGCTGCAAGCAACATGCAATAGCAATTAGCAAAAACATGGGTATCAAATTTATGTCACATGCAATGCACATAAAAATATGAGTCACATTCACAATAACTAAACTGATTAAAGCAACTACGGTATGTACGATAATCACATGAATTCTTGACATAACAAAATGATTTTTTTTTTTTTACCTGCCGTTGATCTGCCAACATAATTATTATTATGTACACATGTTGGCAAATCAGCTGATTTGCGCTTCAGCTCTTGCAGTTGATCCAGACAATACATAAATGTCGGGCGATTATCAGGATTATAATTCCAACATAAAAGCATCAGCTGGTGTCTGGAAAGATTAACAACACGTTTAATGTGGAAGCATGAAAACATTTACCGTGCTGCAATACTTACAAATCATCTGGACAATTATCTGGTTTATCCAATCTTCCACCCGCTCTAACGTAGTGAAGAACTTCTAAATTCGTTCGAGCAGGATATGGCTGCTGTCCCAGAGTCATCACTTCCCACAGAAGAACTCCAAAAGCCCTTTAATACACACGACACAGTGGTATAGTGATTCTGCACAATGTAAGCAAGAAAAATGAAATGGCATACCAAACATCCGATTGCGTAGTAAATACGCCATCCATCAATGATTCTGGAGACATCCATCTAACTGGTAAAAGGCCTTCGCCCTCTTTGCGATAATAATCATTTTTGTAAATATCTCTTGCAAGGCCAAAATCACCGATTTTAACGACTCGAAAAGCCGGATTTCGACTAGAAACTAGACAATTTCTCGCAGCTAGATCTCTGAAAAAGTGCCACATACATTTGTCAGTCGTCACACAATACATTACTGTAAAACAAAACACACCTGTGGACAAAATGCATTTCCTCTAAATATTTGCATCCTTTTGCTACGTCAACACATATACTGATAAGGTCTTGCACAGTTAAAGGTGATGTTTCGAACTGAAGTAAAGAAAATTCTGTGTGATTTATCACCGGCTTGAAGTGGCAGTTATTTACCATTGTAGGTCTATTGCCGCGCAGATACGACAAAAGATCACCTCCTTCCATTAATTCCAAAATAATGAAATTTGGATCATTGTCTAAGCAGATACCCAAAAGTCGAAGGATGTGTTCGTGCTTAAAATTACTAAAAGAGAAAAAAGTAAAATGTTGCTAAAAAATGTACAATTTCAATCACAAAACAAACTAATGACCTCATCAACTGCGCTTCTTTAAGAAATTCCGTTTTCTCTTGGTCAGTCGCACCTTTACGCAATGTTTTAATTGCCACTCTTCTGTCATCATCGTTATCATCGGTGGTTAGATCTCGAGAGAATCCTTCAAACACTTCTCCAAACGCCCCACTTCCAAGAAACTTGGTTAATACAATCTGATCGCGACCAATTTGAGGTAAAGCGGCCAATTCCTCGTCCATAAAGTTATTGCTGAAATATCGTGCAAACATTTAGCTGTTTTATTGCTAATAATAACGAGGAACAATTTTGTACGTACCCAACTGAATACAGAATATTGGTTTGATGTATGAAGTTCCCATTGTGCGGCAATTCTTGTAATGTAGCCAATTCTAAACTCAAGCTGCCGTGGTTGTGGTAAGATTCATCTTGTTTTGCTAGTTTCGACTGTGTTCTGAACCGACATACTAATGAAAAATTGAAAAACGTGTGTTAAACATCCCGTACCACGTACCAGCAACCAAATTCCATACACTTTACCTTTGTATGCTATGCAAAATGTAATCAAAAGCAACACTGCAATAACAGACGCAATTATGGACAACACAACATGAGCATCGTCGTCATTTGGCACTAAAAAGAAAGAAAATACTCTAGTTGAAATAATCTAGGTTCAAACGAGGACGTTTTTTATCCTCCATACCTGCATCAGAAAAGTTAAAAGCATTGGATATCTGACTGAAATTGCTGTATCCATACTCATTAAAGGCTACAACTCGAAATAAGTATTCATGGTTTAAACTGAGCCCAGTTACAGTCCATTTGCATTGACTTCCATTGTAGACTTTATGCCATGGTGTGTTCTCTTTTCCTTCATCTTCCAAAACGTTTGCTTCCAGCAAATAATACAGCGCTTTCCCGCCATTCTCACTCGCTGCGGCCCAACTTACTTGATAAGAATCTTTTCTCAAGTAAGTTATAAATGGCACACCAGGCTCCCCGGGTTTATCACCTTCAATACGTAGAAATATTGTTTAATAAATAACGTGTGGTTGCAAGCAAGAATAAACATGTTACCTAATGTTTCGAAATGCAGACTATCATCTTTAGGCCAAGTATAATTGCAATAGTCAATCACCGAGCAGTAACTGACTTGCATTCTACAAATAAATTGAGTCTTAGGAGGCAGCGGACTTAACAAGTAAAAGTTTGTTGTGTAGTTGAAGTAGTGCACTTGTATTGGCACAGTCCAGTCTTGCGAATACGCCTCTTTGCAAATCAGGGTTTTTTCCAATACAATGTTTTGCGGTATGTTCCATTTTAACAAAAGATGAGTGGACGACACTTCTTCTTCGGTCACGTTTCCCGGTTGAGGGAACATGGTCAGACCGATTTTCTCACTTTGATTGAACGCATTCATTCCTATCGAGTATGCACGTACGGATACAAAATAAGTTTGTCCTGGAGACAAATTTTTGAGTACTGCTTCTAATGGCGTATCGTCGTCATTTCTCGGGTATACTAATTGGTCGCCTTGTTTCTGATACCCTCCAGAGGCTTGGACCGACTCCCAATACAAGTAATAGTGAACCAAAGGCCCATTTAAATGTTTTGGTGGTCTCCACTTGACTAAAACCTTTTCTGGATTTACAACTTCAGCTGTTATATTTAAAGGTTTTGATGGCGCTGTAACAAGCAGAAATATTATTCCACTTTTCAAGTTATTTATTTAATTATTTATTTAATTACCTCCTTCAAGAGTCATGTATTCACGTTCAGGAGTCAATTTTGAGTGATGAATATTGTAGTAATTCCCTGCTGCAACTTGAACGGAATAATGTCGGTAGGGTAAAAGATTAGAGATGGTCGTGATGGGACTGTATGATTTCTGTAAAGGAATACAATTATTTTGTAATAATTACAGAGATTTCGATTCATTTTGCTACAAATACCTGAACGGAACAGGCAGAAGTCAAAGGAGAGCACGTTTTTGTACTATTCCGCTCAGTTAGTCGATAATATATCACGTAATACGAGGATGGATGCGAAATGTCTTCGCAATCCGGAGAAAATCTGACGGGATCCATTTTAAGCGTAAGAGAGTTTGCTTGAGGTTTTTTAAGCGACGGTGGTTTTTGGGCATCAATTGGTGTCAAACATTGAATATCTACATGATTCGAAAAACCATTTTAAAGAGTGAACAAAATAGCTTAAACGTGTGCAATATTTTACCGGGTAAAGGCTGCAAACTTCGTCCAATAGCGGTTATTACATGGACGCCATTTATTAATTCTGCCTTCAGTACGGATGTTTTATCATCAGTTGACAACCCATTTGCGTTTACAGGTTTCTCCAGGCTAAAAATACTGTTCAAACTGGCGTTTGACCAGTAAATGTGCGTTTTATCCACAGTTATTGATGTCGGTGGCAGCCCGGCATTATTGCTGACCAAAGAAGAATTCACGACAACTCGGCATTGGCAGCCATCGAAATCCGAAGCCCAGATGTGTCCACTTAATTTATCCACCCACAAAATCTCTTGTTCCGTGGGTGTTGCAATATCCACAGACAAAGCTTGCCCAACGTCGACCTTTTGCGGACAGTTGCATCTGGATTCACTTAGCGCTCTTTTGAATCTTGGCCGATCAAACAGAAGCCACGGATCACGTCCATCTGATTTCGATATCATCAGTAGACCCGGGTTAGAATGGTCTTCGAGAGTCCAAAGCAAAGTACTGCAATAAAATATGATTAGAAAATATGTAAGCAAACAATAATTTTCCTCTTGAAGAACGTACTTTGAAAACGGATTGCTTCTTAGGGTCCGAATCGATCCATTCATTTGTACAATTTTATACGGTTCAGAGTCGTAATTCAAATCCAATTTCCAAATCCTGCTGGCTTGATGCGTTTCATCGATCTCAGACCAATAAAGAAATCGTCCGATCCAATCAATTGCAATGCTGCTTCCAGTGTGTTGTAGCGAAGCCAACTTATTGACAAAATTTTATTTTAACATTTAAATTGCGAATTTTAAAGAAATTTAAATCATGCTCACTTGAGTCCTATTGGTTCCATTTATGAAGGACTTCATGAGCCCAGCTTTGCGGTCAATCCAAAACACGATTTCGTCCTTGCTCAAGTAGGTAACATCAACCGGTTCAGCTGTATCCATGGCAACAAAGTGTTCCTCGTGCGCATCCATGTCAGCTATTTCTACTGCACCGTCTGTAGTTAGCAGAAGAAGTGGTATGGGCGTTTCCTCTAAAATAAATGAAAACAAAATAAATCAATAAATCAATCAAATAATTGTAAATTTCAATTTTTAACCTGATGATTTTGCTTCCACCACTTGACTCCCAGCACCAAATCCGGCCTCCGTGTATGCAAAAAACTACAAACAATAGACATAAAACTTAGTTTCCAGCTTTGCTTCTCCCGCATTTGAAATTCAAAATCTAACTTGAAAATAATAAATTGTATCCGGTATTAAGCCTCGAATATTATATCCAATTTTCTTGGGATTTTCGTGCGTTGTATTACACACAGCCACTTTCACCTCATTGGCCAATCTCCAGCAAAATATCCTGTAGCCCAAAACGATGCCATTCGGTTTCTCTGGTGGAGACCACCGCATTTCAGCCGAAATAATTGGACTCGTTGAATTAAATGACGACTTCTCGTGTAATATGAAGATTCTTGGTTGAAGGGGTTCCGATGGAGCAGCCATCGGCGATCGAACCATTTTAACAACTCTTCTGGATGAACTCCAGTACGTAAACGCCCGAATAGCAATAGTAATATTTACATACGGTGGTAATAAATGAGCTCTTATGTAAGCAAATTCAGTGCTCTCGGTAGTCTGAAAAATGGCAAACCTTTAGCATTTGTAACGACTTGTAACAATTTTTCCATTAATAGATAAAGAACTCACCACAGTGTTTCGATCGTAATCAGAGTCCATTTTAATTTCATAAAACACTTTTCCATAATTGACATTGGAAATTGGTTGCCAGGAAAGCGTAAAGTTCTGCCACACGCCTTGAACCCTGATTGAAGATTCGTTGATCTGACCCGGACACACATTGAGTGTTTCACGCGTAAAACCATCGGGATATGATTGTTGTAGTGAATCAATGACTGTAAAAGTCTTCAAATTCGATAGCCCTGGACCGTGCAAAGCAGCTATATTTCTCCCAGTCATATCGGTTATCAATGCTTCACGTTGGTTGTGTAACCAAAAGAGTCTGTCACTGAGGTACCGAATTGGTCCTCGTCTGTATAAAAATCAAAAAGAAATATAATAAAAAAGAATAAATATTGAGTCAAGTAATATACATAATGTCTTCTTGAAGTATTGCAACTTCTTGTACTGTTGCCTTAATGCTGTTTTGCGTATGTCCAGCCATAGTTGCTCTGTATAATTGTCCACCTTCTTGGCTCCTAACCATCCAATAAACCTTTTTATGATCTCGATCAACGGTCAGACCAAGAACTGTTTTAAAAACGTTGCAATTCATTAATATCATACATTAAATTTCAAATATATATATTTCAAACCAGACCTTGTTTTCCAGCAAAGAAACCAGCTTGGAAATAAACTTGTCTGTCGCCTCCGTGTAATCGCGCGCATTCGACCGAATACATAGTGGTCCAATAGAGGTAAGAACCCGGAGAATCGATGTTTAATTCACGAGCAACTGTAGAGATTGGTAGTGGTTCTTGTTGGCTGCCATCAAAATTGGCTCTTGAAATCTGTAAGTCGTGAATTGAATCAAACTAAACAACAACAGTTTTAATTTAATTATTATAATTAATTATATACCACTTGTTGGTACGGATTCGACCAATACAACTTCATTCCAAACCAATCAACAGCCAAGCTGTGCGCACTACTAATTCCATCCATCCTCGTTGGACGTTGCTGCGAGGTCATGTTGTAAACAAATATCTGGGTTGAATTTGTGTTGAGAAAAAGAAGATCCTCGTACCAAGCAATGTCTACTACGTGACCACGTTGGAAAGCATTTCGGTTTATAAATGGTTCCACAGTAGTTGCAATCATATTAGATTTCAAAATGTCATTTCTACCACTCCACAACATGAATGGAAAGCTTTTATCATCACCCTTTCGTAGAGTCCGACCACGAAACTCTTCAGACCAAGGTCCTTTCCCACTCCTTGAATAAGCTCTCACTTTGATGTAATACGTGGCATTTTCGTGCAAATTGTGAACTGTGTACGTCAAACTCGTAATGTTACTGGCGTGATACACGACATTGTTCATCTTGTCCGAGACACGCAGTTCGTAGTGCCATTTTTGCCAAGCTCCACGCCCTTAAAGAGTAAATTAATGTTGATAGCACATCTGAAAAATATCTTGTGTACTTACCAAGACCTCTTAATAGTTTAGGTGCGGACCAAGCAACTTTTGCCATCTCCTGATCAAACACGGCTTCAACTTGCCTCACAGGATTTAAGGGAACTTTAGAAAATTAAAATATTTCTATTTACTAAACTGCCTTTAAGGTGTTGGCAAATGTAACAAAAAATTACCGGGACACGGTTGTGCATCAGGATGAAGTACATTTAGACCAACAAATGGTTTATTTGCTGTCAAAACGGAGTAGGAATTGTGGTAGTACTTGTTTTCTGCCAACTGGTACTCTTCACCAATAACTTCTTCTCCAGTGGTCCAAAACAAGAGTCCGTGATGAACTACAAAGCTACGCACCCCACGAAACTGTGCTTGTTGAGTGTTTTGTCTAATGTCTGTCACTTCGTGCCTAATGTTTTGATTTGCTCTCTTAGAAATTCAAGATTTATAAACAAAAGAGACGAGATAAGTCTTACCCATCAAGGGATATAGCAACAACTGTGTTTTTCGTTTCCATTGGCAAAAGCAATTGAAGACTGGAAAAATCGGCAGTGAACGACAATAGATTTTCTTCAGTAAAAATTAATTTCGCGTCGGTTAAGGTCAACGGTCCAGAAGATAAATCAGCCAAATCGACCTTGTACAATCCACCACGAACCTGCAGCCTCATTACCCAGTACAAATATCCATTGTAAGGATCAACTTCCATGTCAGTGGGTGAATTTTGTAAACCATTAATAACCGTTTCGTAATTTTTCCCATCCAAATCGCAGCGAGATATCTGCAATTGAATATAGTCGAATTAAAAGTTCAACTCTCAAGAGATGTCGTGCCCTACCTTATGTTTATCCACTATATAAAGTTTGTTATTCAACCAATCAATTGACAAAAGCCCTGGCTTGGCCAATTTTATCGACGGTCGAACGATTGTTGTCACTGCATGATTTTTCTCCAAAGAAACTCGATAAATATATCCAGCAGAATCAGATATAAACATCTCTTCGTTATGTATGTGTAATGCAACGCCCTTGATCATGACGGACTTGTTTTTCGATTCGTACAACACTGTGGATTCGTCGAACATGTCAATCCCTTGTTTTAAAACGTGGCGTCTTGCACCGAGCACTAAATATGGATTGCCATCGTTTTTCTGAACTGTTTACATAAAAGTTGTAAATAAGTCGTTAGTCACCAAATTCTAAGCATCACAATGTTTCGATATAGAAAGCTAGCACCGATCGATATCTACGTTGCAAAGTCGCAAATATCAATACGATATACAAGTACACATACAGACTTTCTATATCGCGCCAATGTCTATATCACTATTAACCCACCATTTTTTATTGACACCATTTTACCCTTTACTTTTTAAGTTACCTTTGAATATTAGCTTATTAATATTCTTTTTTAGAATGTTATTTTTTTTATAGACCATTTTCTGGTCTGACTTACTCACCAATCTATTTTATCTTTTACTTTTATTTACTTTTTCCGATATCGAATTTCTAAATTGTATCTGGATTCTGGGATGAAGTGGGGATAAATTTTCTATACAGATTTTTCACAGAAAGACAGTCTGTAAATTGAATTTCGTTTATCGAATCTGGGATGGAGTCGGGATTGATTTCCTATACGGATTCTACACGCAAAATCTGTGTAAAATCATTAAATAAATCAAATCCTGTATCAATACAATATTGTCACAAGATTTAGAAAGTATTTCTCTGCCCCCGTAATAGAGGCGCACCCATAATGACTGTCCATAGTACTAGCGCCCCCCAAATTGAAGCACATGTGGTTTAATTTCTGGAGCCCTTAAAACCTGAAATTTTCGTTATTCACACTTTATTTACCCAAAACAACGTAACAAAGCAACGTAATTGTCACTTAAGTTATACAAAATTTTTGTTTTAGATATAAACACTAAAAGCCCACAAACATTACTTTGACTACTTTGTAAAAATATTTACAAAATGATAGAATAGTAACACATTTTATCAACATTTTTAAACCTTTTATTTTGATTTGAAATAATTAGAAGTGCCCCGAAATTGAAGCACACCCTCATTGTTGCTTTGAAGCAATAGAAGCATGCCCTTCTACTTCGAGAAAGAAGATATATCGATTTAACATAGACTTTCTATACTAAGATAGAATGTCCACATTGATGCAATATAACCACACGATAGAATGTCTATATCGATTTAATATAGATTTTCTATACCGAAATTTAATTGCATTAATTAGCTTGTCATACTTTGCCCTCTTGAAGGTGTCGTGATGTTTGCTGACCGAGATGGACCTTCACCCATTGAATTTCGCGCCAAAACTGACACTGTGTAAGTACTTGAAGGCATCAAACTGCTGAATAAATAAAACCGTTCTGCATTTGGATTGGGAACGTCCTGAAAGAAATTAATAGTTGCAATCAGTATGTTCAATTCGAGTTAAGATCAAATTAAAATCTCACTTTGACTAAAATGTGACCTGTTGTGGGGTTTTTTAGCGACACAGCATACGACAAAATTGGTCCATTGGAAAAAAACGGGGGATCCCAACTGACTAAAATTCGTGTTGGGTCAATAACGGAGAGGCTCAAAGACGGTGCACTTGTTGGTACTAAAGAATTGTTAAATTTTTAAATGCAACTTTTACTGTAAAACAATACAAATTGAAGACATTAGAATATACCTCCATATGCAAGTGTGGATATAGCCACACTTTCTTCGGAGATAATTGGGCTGTACTGAGGTAAAATCAGCCATGCTATTCGAAACTTGTACTTAGTATATGGATGTAGACTAGTGACTTTGCATTCCAACTGTTGCAATGGTTTGTTTGGTAAATAATAATCCCATTCACCAGGAAGTGTATCATACTTCCATTGAACCAAGTATGAAATATTATAATCAGCAGACTCTTTCCACCAAATACTGACAGATGTGTTAGTTTGTGATCCAGCTACAAGAACTGGCGGTGCTGGTTTCCCAATTTCATCTAAAAATTCACCAATTTCACTTGTTAATCACTCAACATTGTTTTGTTTCACTTCGCTCGCGTTACCTTTCACTCTCTTTACATAAACATTCAGAGCAAAATGACAACCCATCATACAATACAATGCCTTGACGGGCAACTGCTCTGCAGTTCCATTCTAAAAATTCAAAGTCATCAAAATTAATTAGAAATAATTGCACATTTAATAATAAAATTTGTTACTTACACACAAATCGTGACAATTACTATCCAAGGCATCTTGCCACATATCACAACCATTTACACACTGTAAAATAATACACAAATAAAAAAGAATAAATAAAAAAAAAAATTAACCAAATCATCGCCCATTACAGCATCCTCATCTGACTTTAACCTCGCGCATCCGTTTAATTCAATTATTTGTTGTAACTTAACCAATTGCTTAACCCTATCTTTTCATATGCATCTTGATTTGAAATCTCAAGAAAGCACTCGCACCTCATTATCATACCTTCTATACTTTTGCAACATCTTGTATTATATTTTAAAGGAAATAATGAGGAAATCCTGTACTCATCCTAGCCAGGGTGGATCCATTTCCTCTGCACAAGGCCCTATGCAAAAGGTCCTCATAAATGGATTCTAAAGGTCACTAGGGGTCATTTTTTACTCCCTACTGGACAAACGATTATCTAGCAATCTAATGACATGCGAATTACACTCTTGCATCTAAATACAACACTAATATCACCCAAAGTTAATTAATTATAAATTTCTATTTTTTTTTATCTGTCTACAAATTATTTATTATTCTTTAGCTGATGACATAGCAATGTTTACAATGCTCTTCTCATTTTTTTCTCTCACATGATTCAAGGATAAATGAGAAGATTGATGAAACAAAATGTTTTGGCCCCACAACTAATTGGCCCGCGCCATTGTTCAGTTGACTGGTGTTCAAATGTGTATTGGTATACACACACAGCCAAAACAGTACTGTCTAACTCAGTTTCTTCCCGCCACAACTGCCACAGGCAATCAATTACATTTAATAAGGAAGTTGAAAATTAAGGCCCTAATTACATGCCATTTCTGCAGATGCTGTACTTAGAATCTAGTAAAAAGACCTTTTTGTCAGCATCACGTGCAGCCTCAATACTGGGAAAGCATTTGGGGTGCAAACCATGGAGAATATTTTTTCTCAATTTATAAATCATGCATGACTTGCAATGTCGCAATACACACTTTTTCCTCATTTTGCAACTTCAAATTTGCTTTGTTTGTTTTTTCTTTTTTTTAAAAAAGTAGGTTTGAGCAGGCAGATGAACGAATTGCAGTTGCGTGCATGACGTAATGGTAATTTGTTAATTATGGCTATATTTAATTATGTGAAATTTGAACTGATGGTTGATGCAAATAAATCCTAAACAATTGAATGTTGATACGAATGAGTGATTGCATCGAGAACTGTTTATTTTGAAATAAAAATGTCATGAGTCAAGTTGTTTATGGTGTATTCACTTTTAAGGTTAATGATGTTCTGATAATAACGGGTCTGCGTTATATCTTCAGTCGATTTAGAAATTTCAAAATGCAAAAAGAAAAAAATTTGCAAAAAAAAAATATTTGCAAAAAAAAAAAAAAAATTTATACACTTATGTTGCAGCTGCTAATTTATGGGGGTTGCTAACTGGACAATCAGAAAAGCCGACACTGTGCATATGCAGCACCAAGCCATGATGCAAATCAGATAGTGGCATAAAACCGTCCATCTTTTTACATAATTGCAGTTTATATTATGCAGTTTAGTTAACAGCATTTTGCTTTTGAACTTTTGCAAGTTTGTGTATAACTTTACAGTTTATTATTTTGGGTCCTTGAATTTGACACTTTATCCAAGCAATTACAAAGTTCAGTAAAAATTTCTCATATTCCCATTTCTTATTGACTTTATAACTTGTATGTCTGATTACAGCAATAAATTAGTGGAAAAAAAATTTAAAACGACTAATTTGTCCAATTAGTAAGTCATAAACATACCTTATCAACTTTGCAGGAATCGTTGCATCTTATGTTTAAATCGTTATTATTCTGCAAAACCTAGGAAGAAAGAAAGAAAGAAATGCACAAATTTAATTTGCATTCACCAAACACAGTATCATTTAAATGCATTAGATTGAAAATGTAATTATTATTGACACGCAACATTGAAGAACTACCCTCACACTAATCAAACCAAGGACAAATTCTCTACTTTTGTTTTATACTACATTAATGTCACATCATCAGTGTTTTCAATTAGGAGCATTAAATCTAAATTACTGCCCTATTTGAGAGAGGATTCCAGACTCTTTTGTTTAACTCGGCTTACTGATAATAAACTTTTAATCTTTAGTCTGGCAAATGAGTTTTTTTTTTCTTTTTTTTTAAAAAAGAATTTAAAAAAAAAATATTCACTTAAACCCGACCATAAAGATTAAATTGTTTATTTATTTACGTTTCTTTCTATCAAAAAATTTCCCAGGCCTAACTATTATGATCTAAAAGATGCTCAACACACGCACTTCAAGGTAGGAGGAGAGAGAGAGAATGAGTGAGATTAAAACAACATCGAAACAAAAAATTGATTTTTAACTTTCAGTTTAAATCTAGTCCCGTTCGTTCGTTTTATTGCAACAGTAGCACACTATGCTTTTATTGGTGACAATTTTGTTGCAGTCGATCTTTGCCTCTGACCCGACATAGTGAGTACATCATGATGAGACTTTGAAGACATGACCTCCCGGGCAACAGAATACAAGAGCCCTGAACCTGTAAAATAGGCGGGAAAACGGAATATACACAGTCCCCCCACAGCTTCGTCAAGGGTCAAGGACCTGCAACTGGAGCTTACTTGACTAAAGAGTGAGGGAATTCTTTGTGACAGGGATGAAGGAAAAAAACGAGCGATTTCAACAAATCCGCCCCTTGTTCTTTCCGTTCTATCTTCGGCCAACCCTCAAATTAACTCCTAAAACTTATGTACACATAGATAAACATTAGCAGCAAATTATTTTTCCTATACTGTGCATTGTAAATTGCATTTATTTACGCAATTAAATTATTAAACGATAAAAATTAATTTTTTTAAATTGAGAAAAGAATTCATGAATTTCCAAGTAGCGATTTTATCGGTTGCATCTACTATCAGTCCTGGGATCGCTCGAGTATTAGGACATGCAATCATTTCATGATGTATTGATAGAAGAGAAAAATTGATGGGGAGATGAGGGAGTGCAAATGAGGGGCTGCAAATGGGGGTGGATGGTGGACGGTGGATGAAGATTCACGAGGGGCGTTAAACGAGGGTTGAAGTAGACGGGAGATTTTTCTCCCTCCTTGCTGTCACTTGAAAACCTAGAAAAACAACACATCTTTGTGCCAAGTGTCAAAAGTCAATAGCGGTCTTACAGAATTACAAATTCTGCCAATTTTAACGAATTTATGATTTTTGATAATGGGGAATGTTCTGATCTTTGTAACAAATGATAAAAAGTGAAGTTTTTTTTATTTTTATATTTATTTATTTATTTATTTAATGTTTTTTTTTTCTTTTTCAAAATTTAATCTGTATTTTATTTTCGTTGTTATTTAATGAAATAAAATGAAATTCGTATTAATTTGACCTTAGCAATGATTGGGTAGAATTTTATGGTTAACAAAAAATCAAAATTAATGATAGGAAATCAATTGTAGCGAGTTTCCTCTCTATTGATATTGCTTCACATTGAAAGAACTCGTTGTATGTACAATACACCAAACATAACAAGCAGAATATATATTCTCGCAAATTCCCCCTCCCGTTTCCCATACGGAGCGGCTTTCCTGCAACGAATATTGTGGGAACCACGAACCACATCGGTCCATGGAGCATAAAATTCTAACATATTATCTCGTTAATTACACGGGTTAAGATTCGTGTGGGAATTTGCAATCCAACCTAGTTTATTAATTTCTCTTTTCAAATCTGTTTCCATTACAATTACGCAATGTAATATTGTGTCATCATGTCAGTATATTGCACACGTGACATAGATGACTACAACCTTACATTCACGATCACCGGATTTTTACTTTTGTTTCACGGAAAAGAAACAAAAACAAAAATGTTCGGCATTCACATCACTCACAAACACTTAAAGGATTTAAGGATTGAAAGCAGGACTGAAATTTAATACATTGGTGTGACCTTAGAGTAAACAGATAATGGAACGTGCACTTACCAAATTCGAAGCACATTCTTCATGGCATTCATCACTCACATCCCACTCTGTAGTAGCGAGAGTGACACACATGGGAATCAGTAATGTAAACAATATGAAAGTGATTTTTACTTGTGGGGTTCCCATCTCCCCATGCGCAGACACAGGCACAAGTACTCGCTGTCAGTCGACTCCCATAACTGGCAACCTGTTGATGCACTAAGTTTGGTAGTAGGCCAATGCGGAATTACGCTTTGCGAGCAGACAGGAAGCATTGGTCAGAGATCTTGAGTGGGCAGGAAGTTCTCAGCTCACTGACCAACGCTCGACTGAGTCCCAGGAAGACGCGGCGCGCCAAACTCCACTATAATTCGGTGCAGGGCAGGGAAGAGCAGGAATTTGTAGAGCCAATGGAATTGCTTCACCAATCACCCGCAACCAATTTGGATTTTTTCCCCAGTGTCGGTTAGGAAAATTGCTAATAGCAGCAAACATTTGATTTTAATTATTTTATCTCAATAGAAACGAATTTTTTCAATTTTCAGCCTCAATATTATACGTTTATTTTATTATCTCCCCCAAAACTAATCTCAATCGCTGTTTTTGAAATGTGATATTAGAATATCAAATGTTGAATTCAATCTTCAGATTTAAGGAGCAAAATTATGATTTTGTTCACAATTTTCTCAATTTTTATAAAGCTAAAATATGATTTTGCATTCAATTTTTTTTTTTTTTTTTTTTTTTTTTTTTTTCAAATTTTACAAAAGAAGTAAAATTACATTTTCGCGCATTAATTGTTCCTTTCAAGCTGAAAATGGGTAATAATAGCTTAAATTTCCGTTCAATTCAACTTAGGAAAATGGACCTTTATTTTCGTGTACCGTTCAATAGTATTTTCGTGCAACTGACAGCAGACGACTTTACGGTTCGTCGCTTTGCATCGTTTCGAATTAAAGCGCCATTAATTGAGTGGAGGAAAAAACTGAATGCTTTCACACATTCAAAATGGAAATGGTTCATTTTCAATTTCTTACAAGGATTTTTTAGAAATCGATACATGTTTTTCGCACAAGACTTTGGCCTCCAGATAAAAATAAAAAGCCTAAATTCAAAATGGGAGCAACCAACATGTTTGGCTTTTACTGTCTAAACTTAATATTAATTATAATTAACGTTGGGGTGTCGGTTAAGGTTGTCCCAACCATTTCCCCATTTGCAAGGGAAGCAGAACTAACTACAAAACCACCTGGCTCGGGCTTTCTAACAGATCTCCCTTCAAGACATCCAATCGGCAATCAACAACAACAACAAGAAATGTTGTTTCTCGTTCAGCGAATTTACGATCGAATCACGGGCATGGAGTCGAGAGAAAACCAAAGAACGAGAAAATTAGATACAATTGATTACCGGTTTATTTAATTAATTAATTTTTCTAGTTTGCATTTTTATTTCGTTGAATATTTCTTCAAATATTTCTTCGAAACAGGCTGACCAAATTAGAAGTTTTGATACAGGAACGTTCAAACGTACTTGAAAAAATCGAGACTGTGTTTGGGAAAAGAATGGAGGTGATCGAGTGGGAAATGAACAAGGTATAACAAATAATTAGTATTTTACTTATTCAAAATTCAGTTCGTGTGAGCGAAATTATTTGTATCAGATAGTCGGTTTATTGGAGGTGCTCCGCGACGAAGTCGATAAGACGCAACAAAATCAAGTGAATTTAAAAGTTGATTTGGCCAAGTTGATTCCTTTTACAGCCGGCTCGGGTAAATAAATAAATTGTGAAACAATTTTTTTTTTTCTTTTTTTTTTTTTTTTTTCAAATTAAATTTTATTTCCTTTCAGATGGAGGTACAGATCAAATTGGTTCATCAATTCAACCAGCAAAAATTCAAGTTTTGCAAACACAATTGAACAATTTGCGTAAAATGACCGATTCCATCGATCACAAAATGTCGTACTTAGTAGCCAACATGACCAGTACAAACAATATGACCAAGCTTTTGGTTAGAGAACAAGCGAAATGTGTGCAGAAAGAATTCTTTTATTCGGTTATCCGGGAAATAAGCGAGCAATTACAAAGCCACCCAATTTCAATAATAACGAGTACACTAACCGGTTTGTTCATGTTCATTTGTATCAAAATTCGGTAAAAAAATATATACACTTCTATTTCAGAGAAGGATGAAAGATCCTTCCCAAACGACTGCACCGCGGTCTTGTCGGAAGGAAATAAAAATGATGGAATTTATCAAATCCAACCTGTCGGAAGCAAAACGCCTTTTTTTGTTTATTGCGACATGACGACAGATGGCGGTGGATGGACGGTAACGTTTTAAAAAAAAATAAAAAAAAATTAACATTAACATTTTGAAATTAACATTCAATTCCTAGTTGATCCAAAAACGCACAGATGGCCACACTAATTTCTACCGAGGCTGGCAAGATTATAAAAATGGTTTTGGAAACATAATGGGCGAACACTGGCTAGGTAATTATTTTTTTTTTAAAAAACGGATTGAACAGATTTAATTTTTGTTTACCAGGAAATGAAAAATTGCACCTGTTAACAAACCAAGCTGTGTACAGTTTGCGATTTGAACTCGAAGATTTCGACGAAGAAAAAACATACGCTTATTACTCAACGTTTGCAATCGGCCGCGAATCCGAAGGTTACATGATTAAAATGTTGGGTGGATACGACGGCGAAGCAGGTTAAAGTCAACCGTATAATTTCAAATCTACAGACACATTTGATTGCATAAAAACCTGCTATTTCAGGCGATTCCTTCAATTACCACGCTTCAATGAAATTCTCTACCAAAGATATGGATAACGATCCATGGGACGGTGGCAATTGCGCAGAGTAAATCAAATTTGTTTGCAATTCGATAAAGCGTTATTAATAATAATAATAATAACTTTTTATTTTTTAGATTACACACGGGCGCTTGGTGGTATAACGGTTGCGGAATGTCGAACCTCAACGGCCAATATTTAGGCGGCGAAGTTCCAGAAAATTTCGAAAATAAAGGAATGTATTGGTACGAGTGGCACGGACCAAATTATTCCTTGAGAAAAAGCGAGATAAAAATTCGCCCCATGAAAAACAAAACTCAGGAAGCCACGAATGCGTCTTTAAAGTTTTATTTGGGTCCTCGATAACCCTACGAATTCAAAAAATTCTTCCTAAACTTACTGGCGCCAACATTCTACAGATTTCTTAAACACACTCACACACCATAATTTTTTCTTGTTTAGTATAGCATTTTCTACTGTACTAATGTGTACTTTCAATAAAAATTCTATTCCTCCGAAAACTAATTTGTAAATGTTACGAACCGGTCAAACATCATAAATCTTCACGTTCGTTCCAATATTCTTTACTCTGCATTTCCGACAGTCGCGAAAGAGTTCGATCGAAGGCAAAAATTTCTTCCTCTCCCGTGAAAATGCTCGCCTTGGACTCGACCTAGCAAAAAAAATATATTCTCGTTAATTCTCTTTCAAACAATTAATATTGAAATGTATTTCTTTTAATTACACTGTCGGATTTGATCCCTAAATCGTCCATCAATTTTCTCTGATCGTCGGATATTTCGTCACTCGCGAGTTGAAAAAGATTCTTTTTATCAGCTTCGGCCGAGCACACTACGCGTACCTAAAACAAAATCGTCAGAAAAAAAACAATAATTGTTGAAAACTTGGAGTTACCTTATTATCGTACAGTGTGTCAATCAAGATAATAAATCGTCTGGCCGGCGTTCGATGTTTTACTGTCATTACTGGAATATCACGCAGGATTATGGTGTGAAACGTGTTTCCGAGGGTCAAATAATCGCCGGCACCTAATGGCTATTTGTTAATATTAACAATTTGCGTTTGTTTAGGGTATTTCAAACTTATACCCGTTCGCATAATTCTTCGAAAGTCGTGTCCAGAACTTGTCCGCAAGTTTTTGCAAATGTTACATTCCTCTCGAGGATGTTTAGAGTCTTGGGACGGACGGCTAAAAAGGAAATACGAGAAACAAATCAAAAACGATTAAAATCAAATGGATTTAAGTAAATTTACTGTCTGTTTCTCTGGCACTCAGGATTTTAAACAATTTGTCGAGTTCTGCGTCGGCGTCGCACTCGGATTTACTGTTCGATAAAATATATAAAATAATTTAATCACTTATAACTATGTTAATGTTAATAAATTAGTTAATGAAAAATTGATGCTGACTCATACCTACATGAAAAAAAGCTTCTGTTTAGCTAAAGCACCTGATTGTCGATAATCAATTCCCGAATCCAAGCAATGGATGTTGCACTTGGACTAATAAAAAAAATCCATTACAAATTCTTCGTACAAATTTGTATATTAAAATTACTTTCAGCATTCCAATAAATGGAAAAAAATTACTTCGTTGAAGACCACTTTTGTACAAGTCTAAAATAGAAAAATGTCATTTTTTAACTAATTTATAATTAAGTTTAATAAATATGTATTACCATCTGGTTGCCTGTTCGATGTTGCAACAACTACCACTCCGTTATCAAACAATCCGCTAAACAGGCGCTTCAAAATCATCGCATCGCCAATATCAGTTACTTGAAATTCATCAAAACACAATAGCCAAGCTTCGTCCGTAATTAAATCGGCAACGGGTGGAATAGGATCGTACGATTTTCGTCTACGTGTTCCTTCGTCCTGGTCCACCATTAGTTTAAAATTGTGGATTTCTGTTATAAAAAAAAATTAATTTTATGAAAATACAATTCAAATTATTAAGCAGTTACTTCTATGAACGTCCAACATAAACTCGTTGAAATGCACGCGTTTCTTGTGTTCTATGTCGCACGAATTGTAAAACAAATCCATCAACATGGTTTTGCCACAACCCACAGTACCCCATAAATAGATCCCTTTGGGACCTTTAACTACTTCACGCGTTTGAAATATCTGCACAGATTCAAAATTCAAAATGACTGACTATACTCGTTATATTCCACCTCTCAAATTTAATTCAATTCGTCACCTTAAATATGCCGCTCCTCCTAACAGGCGCTCTATATTTTCTTAATCTATCGTGCAGAATATCCAGGTGATCAACAATTTTCTTCTGATGTTCATCGTACATTAATTCTTTTTGTTCAACTCTGGCTAAATAGGCTTCCAACGGTGTTCCAGAAAACGCTTCTCCGATCACACTCGAAGAATATTTTCGAACAAATTTCAGATCTAAACAAACACGAAAATTACAAGATAAAAAAACTGTGAAATATAAATATAAATTGCTTATTTATACCTGAGACATTCCTTGGCCAGTAATTCCTCATTCTTTCGTTTGGAAGAAGTCAAGTATTATTAGTTTAGCCAAGAAATTTTTAATTATTTCTGATCATGCGCATAAAAATGTGCTATGTTTACTCGTACAGATTAAAGGCAAGGGACGACGAGTCGCCATCTTCAAGAACTCGTGTTTCTGACTTCCAGAAGGTGGGAGTCCCTAAATAATTCGGTTTCACGTTTTGCCGCTATGTGGCTCTGATAGTTGCGGGCCTGGCTTCGTTACTATGACTAGATCTCGGTTACAGCGTTTAAATGAGTGAGAGACTAACAAACAAACAAAACGAAGAAACTAACTTGTTAGCTTTGTGTGTGTACATCATTTCTTGGCCGCAGAAAATGCATCAAAGTCAGCCAACACGACCGCCAATTGTTAGGGTTTTTGTCTCGGTTTTTGTAACGGATGTTAGCCATACTAACTAATGTAAACAATCAGAGCCACATTGTGGCAAAATTTGGAACAGATTCCTTTGATGGTTGTCACTTGTTTGCAATGTTGTCAAAAGGAAACGAGCCTCGTTTTATAATAGTTGTTCAAACTCGGTTTGTGCAGTAAAAAAAAAAAACAGATCTGCGCAATGCGCATGAATGTCGTTTGACTACTGCACCAACTTTTGTGATTAGATATATCCCCCATTCAAGTAAAGTTCACGGAATTATTTCCAAATGCATTTTAAAAAATGTAATCTAGTTTATATAAAAATAACATTTGGCTTGACCATTTCACACCTCATCATGAGACATTTCCCTATAGAAGTGTTTATGTACTTTTACCATGACTGACGTGAGTCGTGAGTCGATATTCCATTCAATTAAAATTTAATTTTTTTAAAATTACTATTTGATTTTTTATTTTTCTCTAACTGTAATCGGAAATCACGTTTATTTATCAACCTTGTTCACAAACATTATTTTTTTTTTTTACAAAATAAAACAAAGTAGAATCATGAACCAAAAAAAAAGTTCAAAAGTCGTTTTGAGTTTTAAGGCTTGGAAAACCATTGAGTAAATCTCAATAAGATGAGCAATGAGATTGTCTGGATAGTGTGGTGAAGACAGTTATTGAGTTGACCCGAGTTGACCACACTCTTTCCAGAGACAGGCCAAAACTGATGTCATTTAATCTCAATGGTTTTTGTAAAGAGCTCTATTTTTACAATCAATTATCTACATTTGTTATCAGTCAGACTCGCATTTTCTGTCTGTGGAAACCAAATCAAAAATCGTTACTATTTGTGAACAAAAAAAAAAAGAAATACTAAAAATGGAAGTTCTTATTCAAAATCCTGGAGAAGTAATAAGACCAAACATAAGTTCAGTCCAAATTAAAAATATACTTACTGAATTATACGGACTCAATCCGTTGGAATGGACAGAATTGATCAGTTACGAAGATAGAAACTTTCACATACGAGTAATGAAAGAATTATTAATTGAAAAATTTCCGCATAAGCAACACCAATATTAATTTTTGCAGAATTCGACCATCCAACTAAACTCACAAATTAAAGAGGTTTGGACTTACGGGTATACTTTAAAAATTTTAAATTCACTAGAATCACAAAATCCTAACTTGATCGGTAAGTACAATTCAAATTTACTCTAACTGCACTGCAGCCATTGGCAATTCGATTTTTTGGATAAACACAGACGCACAAAACCAATTAATGATTCATTTGCAAAACCATGAAATTATGTGTCCAGTTCCAGTACAGAATGTTCATAAGAAATCTTACACTGTACAGGACCTTAACACGATGAAAGACGTACAAATGGGTAATAATTAACAAGTAATTTTGATTGCACCCATTTCAAATAATAATTTCAATCTACAGAAGAATGCAAATCAGAAAAGGGAAACATTGTACGCCTTCTCACATTTATCCCTGGTCAAGTTTTAGCAACTGCCGAATACACAATTGATCTCTTCAACAATGCAGGAAAATATTTGTGTGAATTACACCAAGTCATGAAAGTTAGTTAGAATTTAAACCTCAAGCGCACCGAGTGTGTTTTTCCATCCAATGTCATAAAATCTATCTATTTAAAATTTTTATCACCAATTTTCAAGTTTTATATTGTTTCCTCTAAGAAATTGACGAAAACAACACTCACTTGTCAGTGCACTTGACCTTTAAAAAATATATACGAAAATTAAACAAAATTAATTTCCTTTTCAGAATTTTCACCACCCTGAATTTGACGCTAGACAAACCTTATGGTCAATGCCTAGTTTTCCCCACGTCAGTAAATTTTTATACGTCGTAGAAAACCAAGCACAAGTTGATCAAGTCCACGAAATAATCAAAGAGTTTCAAGAGAAAGTTGCAACTCGGTATAACGAGTTGCCAAAAGGATTAATTCATGGAGACTTCAACGAAAACAACATCCTCATTGAAAAGACAACAGGCGGGTCAAACGTACAAATTACTGGCATTTTAGATTTTGCTGATGTTCAGTATTCTTGTTATGCATTTGACATTTCGATAGCCATTATGTACCTCATGTTAGAGAGCAATAATGTTGATATTACGGCTGTCGGGGGTCATTTCCTTGCAGGATATTGTGCGAAACGAGCACTCGATGATTCGGAATGGGAAGTGCTGAAGGTAAAAATCAACGTTTAACATCAAACGAAAAACGTTTAACGTTGCTTTTTATTTCAGATTTGCATCGCAGCTCGATTCTGTGTTTCGTTAGTCATGGGACTGTACACCCACTCACTTGACCCCACAAATGATTATGCATTAACAACACAAAAAGGTTGGCAGGTCCTAGAAACGTTTTGGGCAGTACCGGAAAAAAATTTGTTGAATTTATGGAAAAATATACAAACAACCACTAAATTGTAAAACAATGTAAGAAACACTGCGAAGTTGTATTATGGTGTGTAGATTAGTCATAATTTCGTACAGTTTATAATGGGAAATAATAACAATAATAATAATAATAATAATAATTAATAATTAATAAATCTCAATACAAAACTCTAGTAATGACGTGTAGGGATGTGCGGTAATTTTTTCAGGCGTGTAGAATCAATTCACGAATTTTTTGCACCCTTTTCTTCCAAAAATGATCTTGACAAGTTGCGAGCCAACGCTAAACGCAGCAAAGTTTCTTTATCTTTAAAATTTATTTGCTGCAATGAGAATAAAAAAATGAATATGCTTGCTCAATCAATCAATCAATGAATCAAGAAAACTTTTTAGAATTACCGCAATGTCTGCATCTGGCACATCTTTCATATTTTTTTCCAATTCCTCTAAACAATACAACATCTCAAACGTCTGCTCACTGCTGAATAGCATCTGTAATGTTAAGAAAACATTCCACAACCATTTCTATTTACAACTGAAAGAAAACAAACTCACATCTGATGACTCGAGCAATGGTAAAGCATCAAAAAGCAGCGTTTTCCAAAAACTGAAATTGTATTTATATTTTAAAAAAATAATAACAAAATGTATTTTATGATATTAAAAAACAAACTCACTAGGTCGGGGCTAATCGTGAAGATAAAAGCGACACCAATAATCCTGCAGCCGCTCGGAAATCGTTTTCTTCGTACATCCGATGAAATTCTCTGTATTTTCCTGTTTCGGGATAATCACAATTAGCTGTTAATTATTTATTTTTAAATGCCAAATTATCCTACCAAGAAATGTTAATTTGTCACTGATTAACATCGAAGGCCCGAGGTTTTCTATTAAATCCAATTTTCCACAATCACCTTTACGATCGTAATCTCTCGTGAATCTAGCAAATAATACAATATTAATTTAAAAAAAAAAAATTAATTAATGGAAATAAATTCGATTTTTACATACTTTTCGGCCAGAAAACTGGTTAATGCAGAATCCTTCAACAAAAAACGTTTCAAATAAGTATAAATACATTTCACACAACTTAAAATTATTACCTTAGATTTCAAAACCCACGATAAAGCCGTTCCCATCGAGTTCTTCTGAAGTGATTGTACAGCAACAACTTTACAAACCGAACTAGCTGCAAAAATAAACAAAAATCAAACACTTAAGTAGGTTTAACTAACAGAATATTTATTAACAAGTCTAACCGAGTTCGTGTAAATTATTCTTTTGAGCAATGTACAAAACTTTCTGCACTTTCCACTCGTTTTCTAAAGGAATACGTTCCAGATATGCCTCCAAAAATTGTCTAAAAGCAAATTCAATTGAGGAATGACAATAGTGAAAATAAAAAAATAAAAAAATGCCATAATAAAAAAAATTACTTACTTCCCTTGCATGGGACAATGTTGAAAGTATTCAACTCCTACTTGCCACAAACTCTCATGACTCATAAGACAAGAAGCAAAATCTATCAGCAGACTTTCCCTCAGTACAAATAAAATGGAGCTGTAATGGACAATTTCTTTAGTTTCTACTACAAAATAATTGTTTTTCTAAACTATACTGTGTGTCTTCTATAACAAGGTGTTTACAATGACACAAAAAGTCGGTGAGATGTGCAGCAAACCACCAGTTGTCAAAATAGTAACTGAAAAGAGATAAAAAAAAATCGAATATCTGTGATACATACATGTAAATAGAAGAGGTACCTGCATTCCTTAATCACTTGAATGACATCAAATTCAAGCAATGCCAACAATATACTGTCCAATGCATTGATAGTGGTAATTCCCCCAAACATATCAACACATTCTTCAGAGATGTAATGTAGATCGCAACCCCTAATGGTTGGGTTTGAATAGAGTAATCGTGAAATCAACATGTGATACCACGTCTCGCACAACGGCCTGAAACCAAGCAACATTTTTCAAAGAAAATTTATTTCGTTTTTAAATATAAATAAATAAATATTTGATATGCTTACGCCAATTCTGCAAAAACTTCTGGTTTACCGCATAAAATCTTACAAACTCTTTCCAAGTTTTTGTTTAAGGCAAATTCGTTTTCTTCTAATGTTTGCAAACATTCTTCTTGCCAGAATTTCCATTTCATATCGAATTCTGAAATGGACTGCTGTTCTACAAATGCCTAAAAAAAATTATACATAAATAACATTTTTTAAATTTTTTTTCTTTCTTTCTAGTTTTCTATAACTGTACCAGAAATGTTGGCATTCGCATTAACAAATCGTCTAGAACTAAAAAACTCTCCGATTTAAAATCTGTGTGAATGCGTAATAACTTTCTTGCGTCTTCGATTCGGCCTTGCAGTATAAAACCATAAAACTAGAACACAATTTAAGGATTTTAAAGATCAAAATTTTCTCCTCATCTCTTAAAAATAATCTTACTGCATTCCAATACTGTGGGTGGTTTTCGCGCTCGTCGCTTTCAACAATATCTCTAGCATGTTTTTCACATTCTGGAAAATGCCACTTGACCCAATTTAGCAACTGCGAAAGCACTATACCACCTAAACCATCACAAGAATATTCCAAAATTAAAAACACAGATTTAAAAAATAAACATATATAAGTAATTATGGTGGTACCCGGCTGAACGTCGATGAAAAGAATTTCGCACAAATCCCAAATTAATTCAATTTTGTAGAACATCTGACTCTGATTTTCGTACATCAATTTTAATTCACAATCCATCGTTTCATCTAAAATTCAAAATGTATTTTTTAAAACAAATCAATATACGAAATTTAAAATATTCTTTTGCATACCAGCGGATGACTGCAAACTTTCAATGCATTCTTTGATAACCGATCGGTAACGACGACTAACTTTCACAAGCCTTTAAAAAAAATTATACAATTAGATAATCGGTACTTGATGACTTTTTACGCACTGAATCAAAACTCACCTGTTTCTTTTTGAAATTTCGTTCTCATTATCGTTATTTAACTTTTGCAAAGCAACAAAAATGCCTAAAATGTTAAAATTATTTAGCGATTATTCTGGTTTATCCTAATTCATTAAATGATTAAGTACCACTGGCTTCACTGACTAATTTCCTTGCTGCTTGGTAATAAAGGGCAGTTCCCCACACAACTTCATTCATTAAGTTGCAACTGCCGTTAAATTTACCTGAAATGTGTAATTTGAGTTTTAGTCGAAATGTTTGAAATTTCCGAGGAAAGTTTGAACCTTTTTGGGCAGACAGGGGCGAGTTGGAAGTAAACGTGATTAATTTATTGCCTTTCCCCCAGACAAATCCAGCTTTGTTACGATTTAATTTCCAATCGGGTATCACCTAAGTAAAATTCAAACAATAATGCTTTTAATTTCTTCTGTATAACCGAGTTGAAAATGAATAAAACTCTCACTATTTCAACCACTTGGTCTTCCCGCGGTGCAGCCATGTTGATTACGGTACTGTTCAAAATAATATCTCGTGTACTTTATAAAAAATTCACAACTGACTAAAAATTTAACTAAAATAAGACTTCACATTTAAAAATTATCTTAAATTTAACTACAATTACAGCTTCAATAATAGAATTATCCGAGATGCAAACTAATTGTTGACCGTGCACCGCAGCTGCAACTTGTTCAAAAATAAAGTAGAAATTGTATGCTGGCAGTTCGAACTCCAACCGTTTTCTATGCTACTTGTGTAGAACACCCCCTTTCACTAAAAGAATTCATTGTGATTCACTAGTCACGTCCAAAATGGCATCGTCTGCCGATGAGCTTTACGGGTATATTATTTTGCTTTGCACACGTTAACAAAAACTGCGATCGTATCATATTTTTCTTCTTATTTTCAACTAGAAAAGGAAATGAAGCGTTTGTCAAGGAAGAGTATTCTATTGCGATTCAAGTGAGTAAATAAAAAGCAGTTTTCTACAAATGTTCTGGAAAATTCTATTCTAGTATTACACAAAAGCAATCGAGATTGATTCCAGGCAGCCTGATTATTTCGCAAATCGAGCGAATTCTCACATAAAATTAAAGCAATACGAAGGTAAACAAATTCCAAAATGCAGGATGATTTCGATAAATTTCAAAATATCCTGTTTTAGAGGCCAAATTTGACGTGGACAAGGCATTAGATTTAGGGAAGAAGGTATCGAAATTATTTCTGTGGAAGGGGTAAATATTAATTTATCTTTAACATTTATATTTTTTAAAATAATTATTCTTGTTTTTTTTTTTTTTTATAGAATAGCCTGTTTTCACATGCAAGCTTATGAAGAAGCAAAAGAAGTGTTTTTAGAGGGGAAAAAAATGGAAGGTAAAAATCGCTATTAAATTGCGAACTAGAAAGAATACTCAAATTGATTTCATCAGATAAAAATGAAGGCACTTTTGACACATGGTTGCTTCAGTGCGAAACCAAGCTGGTAATGATTTGACAAAAAGAAATTGGCCATCCATTTCACAATTATTTATTGCAGGATCAAGCTAAAGTCGTTTCTCCTCAACTTGTTAAAGTGAGGCACGATTGGTATCAAACAGAAATTAGCGTGGTTGTGACTATACTAGTTAAAAGTGCAAAACAAGATGATGTTACAGTTGACATTACCAAGAATACCGTGAGTTATTTATTTTTAAATTTGAAATGGGTATGCATCGCCGTATCGTTAATTGTTTCTGCAGTTGAAATGCAACGTTCAAGGGAATGATAAACGGCTCGATTTCGAATTAAACGTCTCTTTGGCACATGAGATTAATCCAGAATACAGCGTGTGGAAAATTATGCCATCGAAGATTGAGATTCAGTTGAGAAAGTTGGAAGGTTTGCAATGGAAAACTTTACACGAAACGCAAAAGGAAAACATTAAGCAATTCGTACCTGAAAAATCATCGAACAAACCTACCAATAACTATCCAACGTCTTGTTCAGTACCTAAGGATTGGGACAAAATCGTGACCGATATTAAGAAAGATGAAGAAATCGAGCAACAAGATGGCGATGCAGCGGTGAATCAGTTGTTTCAGAAGATTTACTCGGAAGGTTCGGATGAAGTTAAGAAAGCGATGAACAAATCTTTCGTGAGTGCTTTTTTTCTTCTTCTTATTAAACACGTTTAACTCATTCCACATTATTTGCAGACCGAATCTGGTGGCACCGTGCTTAGTACTAACTGGGGCGACATTGGAAAGCAGAAAACGACTGTGAAACCTCCCGATGGTATGGAATGGAAGCACTGGGATAGTTGACAACAATGCACGAAACAAAATTGATCTGAAGCTGAAACAGAAACTGCAACTTGTAATTATTATTTTTTTTTTAAAAAGAATAAATTCAAATTGAAAATGAAAATTCTAGTTTTATTTATGACTCTTCACCTGGAAATGCACTTAGTGTGTGTCAGTCTCAACAGTTCATTTTCAAAACAATTTTTATTGATAAATAATTTGATACGGATAAAGCCACGTTAGTTTGCAACTCAAAACTGTACTGCCATAGATTCGAAGTTACAGATGTTGTACCATACGGTTTCGAGGCACAGATGTAGTACCATAGATTCGGATGCAGAGATATAGGAGTACCATAGGTTTGGAAGAAGATACGATAAATAAAATGATTTAAAACAACAGTAAAATAAAAATAATTTTATTTTTGGTCGGACATTTTAATGATTCTTTTAATCCCAATACTTAATCATTCCATCCCAACCAGCAGTGACAACTTTTGATGATTCGTGTGGATTCCACATCGCACTAATGCAAACCTTTTCATGGGCCTTAAATTTACTGTACAACTTTGTCGTTTTGTAATCCCACACATAGCACTTGCCATCTGCATCGCCCGATATCAAATAGCTCATATCCGGACTAAAATCTAACGAACAGGCGTAACCCGCAACCATATGTCCACTAAACGCTTTCTTCCGATTCATTTTGAATCTGTTTAGAGCAGAAAAGATAACTACTTTATTGTCCATTGATTGGCATGCCAACCATTTAGCTGAAATAAATAATTGTCGATCGTTAATAAATGGTACTCATAAAAATCACAGTCTCTCTACCATTTGGTGACAACGTAACCGCTGGCATCGAATGCATGCTGGGCTCCGCAATGCATTTAACATCTACTGGAATACCCCTAAAAAAAAACAATGAGAGAAAAAAGTTACACATTTTTCATTTCAATTTGCTTATGTCCACGTGAACACTTACCATTCCCAGACACGCAAACTTTTATCGTCGGATGTTGACACAAAACGACGATTACCATCCACGAATGTAATTGTATTTACAGCGCCAAGATGGCGATCGTATTCTTGGACGACGTCACCAGATCGAATGTCCCACTAAAATGGAGGTCCACAATGTCATAAAAACGCCAATATAATCAATTTTTCTCAATTATACTTACACAAACAATTTTTTTGTCCGAAGTTCCAGCAACAAATAAGTTGTCTTCACTCGGATTAACTTTGACACAGTACGGAATCTTTTTACTTGTAAATTTAGAAATGCAATCCCCTGAAAATACAATTAAACATCAATAAATAAATTCGTTACAATCCAGAATCGCACGCATACCTCTTTCTGTATCCCACAATTTAACATACCGATCGTAACCAGCCGATAAAAATTGGGTTCCCCCTCTATTAAAACAAATATCGCGAACAGCTTGTCGATGTCCAACGTAAGTCATTATGCAACGTCGTTCATTGTAGACCTCCCACAACTGTAAAATAAAATAAAATGCATGAATAAAACCTACTTTTGCACAAAAAAGTTGAATTCACCTTTATCTTCGTATCCATACTGCCCGACAACAACAAATGAGCCGATCTAGGGAACCATTTAATAACAGAAACGCCTTTAATGTGACCGTTCCAAGTATGGATGAGTCTTTTAGGTATAAAACATTTGTCCGGAGGATCGTCGCTTTTAAGATTGACCCCGACGTCTCGAGGAATGTGCAGAAACGATCGTCCTTGATAATCGTACGCATCTTTAACTGAAATGCAAAAATAAGCAGATTAACATTTGCAACCAAACAAATCTGAAAAAAATTCATATTTTCATACTGTGGAGTATTGATTTTTCTTCCATTGGTCTCTCGTTTCTCAATTTGCCCTTTTTGTATTTTTTGTTCATTATTTCATCCATCTCTTCTTTCTCCTCCTGAAACACAAAATCATTATTTTAAGCTTAGAAATCCTATAGTAATTTTCTACTAACCGGAGTGGGTTTAGCCACTTTGATTTCATCAACAAAACTTCTCCAAGGACCAAGAAAACCTTCAATATCTTCTGGTTTATCATTTCTCAGTCTTTTCCTCTTTTTAGCTTGAACTTTACGGGCTTCGAAGACCGTTACACCATCCTTTTCATTCGCCGTCTCAGTCTCTCCGACATATTTGATCCCCTCGTCCGATGCGCCGTCAACTGTGGGATCTAATGCGTATCCTAAACAGAGAAATAAATAAATAAATTCAAAAAGTTGATAAACAATGCAAAATATTTCAGTAACTAACCAAAACTATCGAAAGTTCTTCTTTGTGATTCAAAATGAAAATCATTGAAATTGGCTGGTTCCACATATCCCGACAGCATATTTCTTTGGGCTCGTTCCTGCTGAGTTCTGTGCGGATTTTCGGGACCAAACTGTAAATGAAATTAATGATTAAATTATATCTCTTTTTATAGTGACACTCGAAAAACGAACTTACCGTTGGTGCGAACAATTCTTCATATTTGAAATTGTGCGCAATTTCTTTACACGATGGATCGACATGACGACTTTCGTCAAGACCATCCTAAACAAATTAATTTCAAAAGCAAAGACACAATTATCAGATACATTTCACCAAAGTTATTAAGGACGAAAAAAAAGGAATGATAATTGTTTAGAATAAAAAATGCCCGAACCATAAACCTCCAAACAGACTAAGAAATAAAAGCCTTTAAAAACAAAAACAATCTTACCGTTATAGGCACACCTGGAGCCGGATTAACTTTTGCTACAGTTGTTAACGGTGATATTTCGAAAGTACCTAAACTCTCTTCTTCATCACTATTCTCGTATTGAGAAAGCAAATTTAGAGCATTAAGCGCTTCGCACGCCGCCATGTTTCCTTGTTCCGAAATCACATGGACTACGAGATGACGTCATGCATCAGCGTTATGGGAGAGCGTTATGGCAATCGCTTGAAGTATAAATTAGTTAGACCCAAAATTGTTTAGCCTGAATTTTTATTTTTCAGCAGCTTGAATAATTTTTTTTATTGTACATGGATATTGGTTGATATGTGGGCCAATAACTATTACAGACAAGAACAAATTAAAAATAGTTTCAGTTGAACACACAAATATGTTAAATGTCTAAGACATTAAAATTAATAGAACAATTATTCCTACAAGTTTTGCAACATAAAATTCCACAAATGTCAATAAACAAAAAGTAAAATAGCGAAAACCTAATCAAATTATGTTGAAAGTTTGTATATAATTGTGGCTTGAATTATCAATACGGTATGCATTTAGCTTCGGAAATACCACACTGTTACTGTTAGCAAGGCAGACAAAATTGTTATAAATTTTCAACATTTTAAATTTATTTTTAAAAATTGGTTGCGATACTGCCTCGTAAGTTATTATGTTTGACATGATGAAAAATTATTCTTTTCTAAAAAGCACCAAAAAAGAAACGCTTCGAAACGTAATACATAATATAAAAAAAAAATCATTTGGAAAATTATATTTTTAAAAATCACAAATTTAATTTATACACATTTTTATAAAGAATCCAAAGATGAGATCAAATAATTTTTCGGCCATTTGGATGTTTCTTATCAATATTTTATTTTAAAATTTAAAATTTAAAAATAAAATAAAATATTGCCAAGTGTATATAAAACTTCCTCATCTATTGTTTCACAATAATAACTAAAATAAAATCAAAATTTACTCTACACGTAGTCGAAAATTATATTTTTAGCCTTATAATTATCTATAATTCGTCAAGACTCAAGATATGCATTCATTCGAATTTCACAGCACAATCTCAACGTGATATGCCTTCAAGATTTCACTTCTCACTTAACCTAATAAGAAACAAATGAAAAAACAAATATATTGTGATGTAGGAAGACAGTGGTTTGCACATTAAATAACAGGTGTAAAAATTTCAGTCTAAAATTGTTTACAACAGACAACTGTATATATTTTTTTCAAGATTTTTGTTCATCCTCCTCCTCCTCTTCCTCCTCCTCATCTTCGGTTACACTTGTTTGTTCGTCGTCTGTCATAACTGTCACTAAAGTCCCAACAGCTTTGCCAAGATTTCCAGCCATATGAAATAAATTTCCTACATTAGCCGTTGAGTTTTTTTCACTGGTGTAAACCGACTCATCTCTTTCTGTGGAATGCAAAACTGTAGGACCTTCAAACATACAAATTAAAAAATTAGCCGAAAAATTCGCGACTAAACGAAATAAATTAATAAGATGTAGAATTAATTTAATTAATCACAAACATTAAATCATTTTAATTAATTAATTGCATGCCATTCAATTTCATGCAGAAATTTTGTGTCTAAATTGATTTAAGTTCGTTAAATAAAAATTTAATAAAGAAATAAAGAAATAAGTTAAAATGTTACTTACAGCACACTACATTCAAATTTATCTATTTACTTGCTTCCGTGCTGTGTCCATTGCTGTGGATTAATTGCTCTTGTTGTTTTGATGAATGTTTAGCTAAGGAATGCTGCGGGGTTACATACGGAGTAGATCGTTGAGACCCAGAATTGCTATTAGTCTGGGGCTAGAAAATAAAAATAAACCAATTAATTCCTTCCCAACCGTTTACTCGATTTTTCTTTCTCACTTCTTCTAACAACTGACGCAAGCGCTGCAGTTGTGCCTCCAACTGACGATTGTGGTCTTCAAGAATTTGCATTCTTGCTTCTAATCGACCTTTATGTTGGCGCAACAATTTCGCCTCAGCTAGCATTTCTGCATCTCTGCTCTAAAAATTGAAACCAATAACTTATAACACAAGTACATTAGCCGTGTAAATTTCAATCTCAAACTCACTTGACTGTAGTTATCTTCAACACCAACAAGAGAGGATACCCCACCCTTGCCTCTATTTGCAGCGCGCAACCTGTCGTACTCGTCCTGAAGTGTCCTATTTTCGTCTTCGAGTTCTCGTATCATCGCTTCTAATTCTTCTCGTTGTTCCGCATCAATGGCAACCATAATCTGGGCTGGACTTCGGGGCTAAACCAAAAGAATTTCAATCACCAATTTCCAAATACAAAATAAATAAATCAATAAATCAATACCACAGGCATCACAGTATCTCCATTCAAACTTTGGCAATACTGAGCAATCAAATGATGTTCATCCTCACTCCTTCAATGAATAAAAATGAGAAATTTAGAAACTTAAAAGGGTCGCAAACGTGTCAAAACATTTCGTACGAATCAGGCGTAGAGCTGCTCCTTCCTCTGAGTTCAACTTCAGCTAGACGATTGGCATATAATTCCAACCGAGAGTGGACATCGTGAGCACTCGCATGATGTTGTGGTGATGACATAGGACTTTCCAAATTGTCCCCTTCCAAAACGGTCTGGACTGGCAAATAACCTAATCTTGGATGTTTCATGAAATATCTCTTCGTTTTGAACTTGTTGCGGAATATCCGGGAAAAATCACGCATATCTTCGCCTGATGTCGTCTACAAATCGTTAAAAAGTATTAAAACCACAACGAAAAAAATGTATACAAAAAATGAATTATCTTACAGCTGTACAATATTCTTGAATAGGATGAGTCATTTTATGATTTTTCGCTTTGCGTCCTGAGAAGAAGCAATTTTGACACAAATCAAAATTAAAACACTTTAGGCATCTGTAGCGTAATCCAACGATTGGATATTCTTTGCAAATATTGCACTTTGCTTGGTGTTTAGCGGTTTCGGCAGCTGCCATGCGATGCAATACAGGCAACCAAACAACAGATTGAGGTTCTTGTTGCATCCACATAAGGAAATGTGGAGCTTGTATTTCTTTTTTATTGCCCGCTCGTTCAAAGCAACTACGGACACTGGGTTCAATATTACTGCCTCCAAACGCTGCGATTTCCCCCAGAAAACGAGGAATCTTCAAATTATAAAAAATAAAAAATTAAAAAATGAAAAATTAGTATTATTATTAATTTTGGATAAATTGTGATTAATTAATTACTTGAATGCAGTCGTGGAGCAAAAGTCCCAATTTCCTTTGATCAGCAAATCCATTAGTATCAGCAATCAAACGAAACAGATCTAACAAAAAAAATTATTTTAAATAAATATAACATACAAAAGTGTAACTGCGAACAACATACAGCGATACTTGTCTTCTAGATGTCCTTTGCAGAGGATGACCAGGCCAGCCTTAAATGAAAGCACTCGAATCTGACCTGTTCGAGCACTAAAAAATCAAGAAAAAAAAACAAATTTCATTATTAAATTTTGTTGTTACTACTTTACAAAATTCAAACCTGTCGTAGACACCCAGGAGCCAGTTCAAACAGAGATCAATGCAGAGAGGAACGTTAACTAACGCGGGATTATCTGCAGCAATTCCTTCGTACAGAGTGGTCAGTACGCTAATCATGTCTGGAACGTCAATTAATTTATCGTTTTGAGCTCTTAGACCGTGGTGGTCAAAAGCGTCAATTGCATTGTTCATGTTTAATAAATCGACTGCAACAAAAATTAATTTTTAAAAAACAAATCTTTTCAAACATCCATGTAATGATAATATTAAATACGTACGGCAAAGTTTTTTCTGTAAAGTTCTTAGTTTCATAGCAGTCCTGTACGCTGAAAAGCGCACGTCGTTTAATTCGGCCAACGACTGAATCAATTCAGTCATTTTCGGATGATCCCAATGAGTCGTTTCGCTCGTGTGACTAGAAAAAGTAAAAATTCAAATTTATCCGATAAACTTATCTGACAAATAAACAATATTAGCAATTACTTTATGTAGTAAGGCACTTTATTACTGGCAACAGCTCTCTCCCACGGCATGTCAACTGAAGCTGCAAAAAGAAAACAATTATAAATAAAAGATCAATTCAAATAAGACGACACAAAGTACACCACGTAGCTGAATGATTTGACGAAACTTTACGAACAGCTGTATTATATCAATCCGTTTTTTTTCCCTACCGAGTTAAATTTAGAAAAACAACTGGTAGAGATTTTACATTTAAAATCAGAATAAACTACTCTTGTTTGTGCATCTTGTTTACTACAATTTATGGCCAAAATAAACAAATTCTACTTAAATTTGTGTCAGCTATAAATAAAGTAGAGATAAAGTAAATATGCTTTGGCTTTTCTGCATCACATAAAAAACTAAACATGACTTTTAGTGATTTTTAATTAATCATTTAGTTAAATATTTTTATTAACAATTAAAATTGATGCGATCAAGTTTTTCAATCTTTTTCCATTATTTGTTCACTTTAACTTACCTTTTTAAGATATGAAAAATTGGTAATAAATGCAATTTACGAATCGGATTTGAAGGTTTTATTAACTGAAAACATTTCAGCATTTAAAAATTGTGTTTGAAATACTTTATTTCAGCACTGGAATATATTTTATTAAAAATATCTAATCACATCGTATTGATATAGTACACTATTCGTTTCGTACACTACACTAGACTACAAACAGCCGACGAAGCGCGTGTTGTGTTTTCACAGATTGCGATTCCTTACAAATCGATTGGGGTAAAATCCTTACCGTTCAGAAAATGCTGGGTGTGCGGACCGAAATCTTTGTGCGAGTCTTGCAGCTGCTTCATACGTTCATCTATTGCAATCTGGAGCAGCTTCCATCGCGTATTAATATCTTCGAGTCGATTCAAATTTGCTTGAGTAAGGAGAATATTCCCAGCTGTGAATCGAGCAGCTTGACCATTCACATCGTCGATATTGCGTTGGATCGGGGCAATCTGTTCTTTAAAAACCTATTTACGTCCAATTTTCAACAAATTTTCAAAGAAAAAAATTTAATTTGTCAGAACAATTTTCAAAAAAAATCAATCAATTTGTAACCTTCAAATTTTCCATTTGATCCGGCAATTGATCAATCACCAAATCAGACACCGGTAACCATCGCGATTTCAAAGCCTCGACGGCCTGTAGTCGATTGGAAACATCCTCCAAACACTTTTGGAAAAAGCGCATCCGCTAAGAATTAAAATTGAAAAAATTGAAAAAATTGAAAAAATTGAAAAAATTGAAAAAATTGAAAAAATTGAAAAAATTGAAAAAATTGAAAAAATTCTAGAAATTAATTTAAAAAAATTGTAACTTACGACCAAAACTTCTTCCAACTTTTTCTGCCAATAATCGGAATGCTCTCTTAACGAAATCCACTTTTCGGAAAGCTTGTTGACCTCTCGCCGGATACTTCTAGTCAATTCTTTCGCTTGTTCTTCCGCCGAACGATAACCAGGTCTGGCGTCAGGATCCATATCTTTAACCACTAAAGAAAACAAATTATTTTTTATATACTCTCTCCATAAATCATTTGAGTTAATAACCATCACTATCAGAAGTGTCAGAGATTGCCGGTTCATTGGCAATAAATTGACGTCCAGCGAGGAGATTATTTTCAATAATGGGTTGTTTGTCGTCCAATTGTCGCTGGAAAGCCCGGTGATCGTCAATCTGCTTCTGGATGTGGTTTACATCCCCACCAATAGGACTTTGAGCGGTCAATTCGGTATCCTTCTTGATTACCCATTCGATTAATTCACGCAAAGACAACAAAAGTTGATTCCATTGCTCGGCGTTGTTTTCGAGGCGACCACTGAGTATTTTAAACAATGCAAAACACATTAAATAAATTCAAAATCAAAACATGCACATTTCAATTACCGAATTGCCATTGACTTCGACTTCAAATTAATCCATCTCTGATTCATCTCTTCCAACTTTCTTTGCAATAAAATGGCATCGCCTTGCGTCTCGAGGCTTTGAAGCAACTTACGTCCCGCATCATTAAGTGATGCGTAAACATCGCGGTGAGAATCAATTTCCGATTGCAGGTCCTGCAACCAACACTAGTTTTAAGCCATCAACAGGAAGGAAAGAAAGAAAGAAACCACTTGTTCATCATGTCTTCTCATCTCCTTTTGGCTCGAAACAAATTAAACACATCAAAAACAAAAACCAACACGCAAAAACTTAAATTACCAGTACTCATTACAATGACCCTAAAAAATTAAACAAATAAAAATCGCAGACCACTCAACCTAATTCTAAAGCCAAAACAAACATCAACATTCAACACCTCCATGAAATCGCACAAGATTTTCTTTTTTCTATCTTGCAATTTATTCCACACCGATTTTAAACTCGGCACTAAACTTTTGACCTTCATGTCTGGAGAACTATACAGCCTGCACAAAACTGAAAAACGCTCATTAACTTCCATGTGTCATGTCAAAGAAATGGTCAATAAAACTCATTTCACCGCCTCCATTCTTTTTTCTTTTTTCTTTTTCAACGCGTTAAACTAACCTGTTCAATCGCCACAAGTAAAACTCGCAGACAAATACTGAAATGAATCATCCTTGCATCTTCTTGCGACGGCCAAGAAGGCAGGGGGCGGTCAAATCCCCGCCCCCTGCCATGCAACACCCTCGTAAAAATCTGATTTCGATGAATAGCTCGCGAAAATATGCACAAAATCAACTCAGCACTGAAACTTCCTTTCCTGACATCCACAAGTTCTCATGCACTTCACATTAACTTCATTCTCCACGGACACCACATGGCCCAGTGCGTGATAATAAGCAACTTCAGTCGCGTGCCTCCAGATAAGCTCGACTGAAAACTCACCGAGCCCTCAATTCACAGTCAAGGCTACCTCTTTCGCAGAGAAGTGCAACTCTCATTACGTTCAGGCGGAAATAAACATCAGCCGAGTTGTGCACATCTTGGCCTCGTGTCAAGTCTACTCCACATCCAGGTGGTAAATGCTGCCACATGCTCCACACGAAAAAAAATCCTCTCTTGAGGATAGTAGAGAGTAGAGAGTAGAGAGTAGGGGATACAATTTCCCACCCCTGCTCTTCCTCTTCCTACCCCAAAAAGGGAGAAATAGTGAGGCAGGCCATTAGTCGAAATAATGGGTAACAACACTGGCAACTACTGATCGGGAGAATTAGATAGTGGAAACATGTTCACGAATTATCTACAATGTTCTTTTATTATTAGAAAAAAAACATTATTTTTATTCCAGTTCGTTTTAGAGTAATGCTTTTTCTCGGCCTGCAATATTGGATAATGGAAGTGATTTTTATCCCCTCTTCCCATGGGATGGAAAAAGGAGGGAGATTTAATGCAATAATACAAGTCCCATTATTACCGAATGTATTTAATTTCCATTTGATGTTTTGACTAGTTTCCTTATTTTGTTTTTTCGTTTTTGTATATCTTGTTCGCCATTCGTGATTGAAAAGGCTATAAAGTTATTTAAATAGAACTATATGTTTACACCTTTTTAAGGTTACGTGCTATAAACATCAAGTTGTTGATGTAATGGTCTTAAAGTTACCTTAACTGCAAGCAATGGTTTTTACTTGAAATATTTTCTGATTACAAATCTTTAATTCATGCTTTTTTTTTTGTTCCTCGTGAAAAATATTGATATTGGTGTTTTAAAACGATTACAACGAGATTTCTTTAAAAAAAATGATAAAATAAATAAATCTGTGATAAATTGGAACATGTGAGTAACATCTGCTCATTTTCGTCATCATAAATGTTTTTATAGGGAAAAAAAATCTCGAGAAAAATCTCATGAGTTAAAAGCATTCCAAAAAAAAAAAAAAAAAAAAATTTACTCATACCTGAGTGATTTTCGCTTGGCAATCCAAAATGTCAAGAAAAACAGCCAGATGAAAACATTCGACTTGGGAACCATTTTCAAACATTATTCTAAATAAATTTTTTTTTTAAATAAATAAAAAAAAAAAAAAAAAAAAAAAAGACAAGAAAATTCAAGCAACACCAAAGAACCGCGAAGGAGGACACGTGTGTGTGTGTGCAACTAACTTCACCAAAATGTATAAGAAGGTAAGACAAAAACCAGATCCCCTTTAGAATCAGATGCACCCTCCACAATCACGTTTAAAGATAGGTTTTAATGGGAATTTATATACAAAAGTCTGGTAGATAAAATTTTATCCACTAAAACCGAGCATAAAAATACTTATTTATATACATTTATATAAATATATTCACACATTAAAACCAAAAAAATAATAATAATAATAATAATAATAATAATAAAAATAATAATAATAATAATAATAATAATTCCAAAAATGAAACAAACGAAAAATTCATATATGCAGAACAAACCCAACGTTGCTTAGGAATCCCAGGTGCATTTTCTAATCAATATTTTTCAAATAAAATTCCAAAGATGCCAACAACCTCTTTCTTCTGCACACAAAAAAGCGACTATCATGAATCACACTGAATACCCAATTTAATTTTTTTTAATACCAAGAAACAAAAGATGAAACTATAACCTCAATGCATCCATGCATTCAAAATTCAGATAACAATAAAAACACACGACACCTAGATAGAGCAAAATCCAACTTTTATGCCTTTTATAAGTGCAGAGTCGCAGCAAACCTTTACGAAACAACCCCAAGCAACACGACGACGACATGGACACGACATCGGTGCGATAAACAAAAGTCTATATCGATTTTCCGCATCCTTTTTACCTATCGACGCGATGTCGTATCCATATTCGTGTTGCTGGGGACATTTCTAATCTCTGTACCGTTTCCTAATTGTCAATTGTTACCAGGAAAAAAAAATTAATGACACTCATTACATTTCATATTCATGCTTTCGGGTCACGGACCAAGTGAGTGCTAAATAATTTGTAAAGCCGGCCATCCGATACACGCCGAATTAAGCGAGCAAACTCCAATTAACAAAATTTCCATTACCTTCCATCCTACATCATTGCACATAATGAATTAAGCCATAAAACAACGCATTCGCTGCTCAAAACTTGACCCCAATAACATTACAAGGGATTGGAATCAATTTGTGTTTTCACACTGCGGACGGGAGTACGTACCTTCATCTGATCGTGCCAACGTTGGGGAAGTTCAGATCGGTTGTTGGTTTTTTCCCCTTCCGCTTCTAATCCTTCCATTGTGGACTCGGCTTCCGACAGCCATGCAAGGAATTTATCAAGCGCTTTGTCCAAGTTGTATAGGGTGTTAAGGGCCCCTTGCAGAGATTTGCCACGTATCATGCAACTGGAAAAAAGAAAAACAATACAAATTTTAACATTTTTCAAATCTACAATTGCTATTGTGAGTTATTTTTGCTTCGGCATTCAATCATCCTGAAAAAAATCGTCACTGATTCCAAACCTGCAGGTGCAGTGTCGAAAACATGGCCCACAACCCATGCGAAAGGTGATAAATGAGAATGTAAATATGCTATGTCAAAAATGAGCTAAGCGTGTACGATGAAATGCATATAAATGAAACCTCGAGACCTATAAATATAAAAATTCTCCAGTACACTTGAAAGTCTTATCTAACTTTTTGCACTTCAAATTGCATAAACATAAGACAGTGTGAAAAACTTCCAATGACGTACCAGATCCGAGAAAACAAACATTGTAAACATGTAGGTGGGCTTTAAACATAGTGAAGGCGTAGTTCCAAGCATTACACAGCCAGCAAATCTAGACATTTTATCGAGGTAAATTTATTCAAACATTTATAGCTTTGTCTAATTGCTTCTGCATGTTATTCCATATAACTCACATTCTACACATTCTTTACATAAATATGCAGAAATTTTCATTTTTCCTGGCGATGATTGACGCTCGAACTACCACTTTATCCCTCCCTGCCCTTATTCAAACCCACAAAAGCGTTTTTCATTTTTTATCTCTAAAATTAACGAGTTTTTCTTTCTGAAAATTCATGAATACCGAACAATAAAAAAAATAATGGTTTCAAAAATATATTTTCAAAAAATTTTACCCACAGTAACATTCAAATTCAATCTCAATTATTTTTGACAAATAACAAATCGGTTAAATTTCAACATAGAAATGAAATAGAGTTATAATCATTTTCATAAATTTTTGGGGATATTTTTTTTAAAAATTCGGTACTACTAGAGTCCATATTAAAAAAAATTTGAACACCGTGTTTATTACAAGAGCGGGGTAGGACTATTTCATTCATTCAAGCCTCTGGAAATAAGTCCAAGCAATAAACACTGTTTGTTTATTCAAATTATTACTACGTCACTCACTATTACTACATCATAAAAACAATTTGGGCACCGGGAAATAGGCCACGGGTCTATGTTTACTAAACACAGACCCGTGGCCTATTTCCCGGTGCCCAAATTGATAAAGAAATTTTTTTTTGTCTTTACCTAGTATTCAATTGCGAGAATCGTTGATTAACTCGATCGGTTATTGTCTTCACCTTCCTGATGTCATCCTGGTGATAATCTGCCATTAACTTCTGCGCCATGCAATTGAATGCATCCACGGTGGGTCGATAATGCTGGATCTCATTGCTCAGGGTCTAAAAATTCAAAAAGAAACGGTAAAAATGGTCAGAAATCAATAGCAATAAATTTAAATGCACAATTGACAACGATATACCTTTTGGTCTCGACTCTGCATTTCAAGTACATCCAACGTTTGCCCGATGGATCCAGACCTTTCCAATTTATTCTCCATGTGAGACAACCACATCTCCACTTCGAGCCTTTTCTGATCGAATATTCGGCAGTCGGCGAGCATCGCATCCAACTGAGCCTTTCGTTGCATTACACGGCTGTTGGTTTCTTCCCAATGGTCACGCAATTTGGTCACTATCAAACACATAATACTTAATTTACCTTTCAGCCAATTTCACTCCTCATTTATCCCTCAAAACCAATAAAATAAACCCAATTACATTTAGAAATTTCGCACTTTTAAGCTTTAAAAAACATTTTATTCCATAAAAAATAGTTGCCGGCATCAATCTTCCAAAAAGCAGCTTTACAGTCCATTTACTCCTCCTCTCCTAAAGAAGATTGCTAACAAAACAAGAAAAATGGCGGCTCCCCATTGCGTTTTCCTTACTTCCGCTCCGTGTTAGAAGCGCCGTCTCCAGTTTGTATAAAAGATAGGGAAAGGAAGGGTATAAAACGCCATATTTTAGAATTTGCAGTGCCAGTGAAACATTATCTTCAGGTCAAGAACACTTCGGTCACCATCATTTGGAGCCATCAAGGAAGTCTTACATTTACTCGAGAGTAACTTTTTATAACCTCCTACGAGTCAAAAGAATTCGAATCTACTTCTTACATAAAATGAAAACGCGAGATAAAAATGGACTCTAAATAGTCGGGAGTTATAAAAGCAGAAAGTAAATCAAAGAGAACTCTGCTTCACATAAAAGATAGCACAGCCGACTCATCATGTCTTTATACGCGCCCAATATCCTAATCCGGAACAACAAGACGAGATGATGGATGAAAAATCAACAAAGTTAATGTAGAAAGCAAAAATAATAACGCCGGTAAAGAAAAAAAAAAAAAAAAAATAGAAAATAAAATAAAATAGAAATTGAATTCCAATACTTCGTGCACTCAAAAGAGAACACTACAATGTAAATCAATATTTCGTTAGACAAAGTAAATCGTCTCAAGCTATTTTTTAAAGCGTTTTTCTCTGTTTATTCTTACTACGTAAAGAAATGGAAAATAGAAAAAAAAAATATCGACTATTTTCTTTTATAGTTGTTTACCTTTTCCATGTAAAAGCTTTTTATCGGTGGCCTCATGATTTGAATCTTGTTTAAGATTCTCAGCAGTGGACAGGAGTTCATCTAGTTGTGGTCTTTTTTGATCCAACTCATGCAGAATATTCTGAAAATACCAAAATAAAAACCAATTTTATTCAAAATCAATTTCCACAAATTCCTCGAATTTAATAATAAAAAAAAAATTAAAAAAACCATCAAAACCTTGCAAAAAAACATTGATTTTTTTTTTTAAAAAGAACATTATATTTTTTTTCACAGCAAAACTTATCTATTCAACACCAAATATTTGTTAGCGAGGAAAGTAGAGAAGAAAATGCAAATGAAATAGCAGGAATTTAAAAGAGGCAATTAAATATACAGTGCAGTTTTCGGCTAAAGTTAAAGACCAGTGCACAATGGTTGAAACGACACGATAATTAAACTGCAAATGAAGTTGCAAAGCAGCTTTATAAAAATGCCCCCTCTCTCTCTCTCTTGCTCTTTCTCTTATACTTGCACAGAAAGTGTGGAATTTTCCTAACAAGCTGATCGAAAGCTTAAACTAATCCATACAGACTCGTGTTTCCAGTTTCCCATAGGACGAACACTAAATTAGGTGACAATCAATTTTCCCAATCCCGCACTACTTGCTTTGCTGCCATCCCTCGTGTATAACTGTTGATGTAATAACATGTCTAAACCACTTCAATTTTCTCTTTAAAAGTGAGGAGAATTTTCAAGTTTAGAATGTCATTATTATTCTTGTGTGTAGACATTCAAATTCCCTCGGTGGATCAAAACGTTTAGTGTTTTTTTTTTATTTTTATTTTTATTTTTTATAAAAATTGTGGTGCATTACGTATATAAAATTTCAACCATTTTGAAAACGGTTTTTAATTCCAAGTAGTAGAAATATGAAAAGTCTGCGATTGTAAAAACGTGGTGCTGTGTTTTGAAAACAGAGGTCGCGTTGTCACATAACAACAAATGTTTATCCTAGCAACCGGATGCTAGAGTTTACATACACCAGCGAATTTTTATTATTAAAATAAAAAAAAACAAAAAAAAAAACAATCTTTTTTTATTTATTTAATCTGTTGATTTATTTTGTGTCTGTCCAGTGTGTGTGGGAAAATGAAGCGACTTTTTTCCCGACTAACTTTTTAATTTCGTAAGCACGTCCTAAAATACGTGACACGAAGTTGTTGATGCCACTGTCACATACAAAATGTAACAAAAAATCGGCACCAGATGGAACATTATTACAAGTCACGTTTTATTGGAGTCATGTCTTGCAACGATGGCAAAAGGACCAAAAATGAAAATTACATTTTTTTCGTTATTAAATTTCTAACTTTTAAAGTTGAATTTTAATTATGTGCCCGAACGGCACAAATTTCATTATGTTTCTAACTTAATAATTCAATTTCTCAAATGAATTTTAATTTCAAAAGAGAAATTTAATTAGACCTTTTTTTTTAATAATAATAAAAAATAAAAAATGCCTATTCTCCTCCCAAAAAATACCATCTACCCCTCATTTCACGCCTATTACCCCACAATTTCTCCAACCTGATCCGAGCACAAGATAGGAATTTTCTTCCCGATTTCCCACAGTTCACCCATCATCAAATTTTATTACTAAATGCATCTACGGAACAATATTTTACACGCGAAGCTTGATCGTAACATCCAACCAATTACTCAACTCCCTCTTAAAACCACCCTATAAACAACCGAATTCCTTTCATCTCCAACCGATTACGTAAAAAAAAACACTTAAAAAAACACAAAATGACAAGTCGAAAACACAGAAATACCGACAAGAAACAAAACAAAAATTGAAAAATGAGGGGTTTAACACGAGGTTCGTAACAAACCCGTCCTACCTTATCAAAAGAATGGTACAAGCGAATGGTGAAAAGGCCAAATGCTATATTTAACTCCACCCCTCGTTTTATGTGCCGTTGGATTAGTTGTAGGGGTGTGGGTTAATCAAAATGGGCTTGAGCCAGGAGAATGGCGAGAAGAATTCACAGGCAACCAGCAGACACTAGATCAATAGTCGACGTCTCCACTCAGCATCAACACACGGGGTTGGGAGGAAGAGACTACAGACGCCCAATCACACTGTACTCTTTGTCCAACCCTAAGAAAAAAGAGGGACGAGGGAGAGGAAAAAAAATTGACCCCGTTTGACCCTACACACGAGGGTCACGAGGCATGTGACAGACTTTGAAGCCTGTGAAGTGTGGAGATAAACAGGTTGCGGGATGGATGGTGTGGCTGGCCAACTTTTATTTAGTCTGTTCTGTTGCCTTTTGTTTGGACGGATCTTCTCTTTGTTTTCTTCTGGAGTTTAGGTAAAAACAACAGCTATTAATCAATGTCTTTTATCTTGCTCAAGGGTTATTTATTTATTTGTTTTTCTTTTTTTTTTATTATTTTTATTTCGATCGTGAGTTTGAACTTGATTGAGAAGAAAAGTAAGATTGCGTTTGGTGATTTTTAGAAGTTTTTTTTTATTTTATTTATTTATTTTATATTTTTCTCTTTTTTGTGATTTTTTTTTTGTTGGTTTGCAAGTTTGTTTATGGCATGGTGGTTTGAAACAAAAAATATTGTGTACCGAACGTTGTATTTATATTTAAGCTTGATTTTTTTTTTATTTAGACTTAAAAATCTTTTTTTAAAAAAAAATAGAAAATCCAGAATCTGTTTTGCACTTCTCACTTCGAATTCCAATTTTGCATGACCAATTAAACAAAAAACACAATCGTTCACCCAATGAGCTTAAAGCTAGTTTTAGGCTCAATGACTCGACAAAGCGAGCAGAACGACCATCCAAGTGCGATCAAATTGCTCACCACTTTGATTAAACAAATTGACACCATTTTAATACGTCGAAATACAAAACAGTTTCTCATTAAAAAAAAAAAAAAAAAAAAAAAAATGACGTGCAATAATTAACAAAAAAGGGGTTTCAAACCGACCTTTAAAAGTAAGAGGGACTGGTGAATGTCTAGGAGGCGAGCTAGCAGTTCATCAATATCTTCTTGGGAAAGGCAAAACGTCCATTTATTAGGGAGAAATGTTGTAAGAGGAGGATACCCGTGCAACTGCAACAAATATCATGCCAACATGCTGGGACAAGTAACAAAACACTACTAAAACCAACATAAATAAATAAACAACTTTTTAAAAACATTAAATAAAATATTATATACCAACTCCGTATATCGACATGGTTAATGATTAGTATGCAAAGCATAAAATCCAACACCAAAAAATACAAAACGGCTTTCGTGTAATTTCTTTTTACCCTTTAAAGATCATCATTTGATATTACTTTGCTCGATATCTCTTTTTATACCTAGATTGTAATTTTTTTTTTTTAAATCTTAAATTCTAACTCTCTTTTTTATTTTTTGAATGGGTATGTGCGCTATCAGCGTTGTGAAATATTGATCGTGCGAAGGGATGTCGTTAATTGAGTCCATTAATAAAATATCAACGAAACAACGCTTTTACTTGTCTCAAGTTAAGCCAACCTTGATTGCTTCATTTCTTTTTTGGAAAAAGAAAAAGAAAAAGTGGACAAAATTTAATCCTACCTTCTGCTTATCAATCATGGCCTGGATGTCGTCCAAGTCCCCAACTGCTACATTCTGCGATTTGAGCATCTGTTGTAAAAGTGTGAGGCAATCGTGAAACTGGTTGACCGATTGTTCAAAATCAGCAGAGTCTAGGTCTACTGGAGAGAGACTGGGCGCAGCGCTGCAAACCAAGTTGTCAGTTTCCGATGCAGCTTCTATCAAAATTTGAAAAAAAAGAAAAAAGAAAAGAAAAAATAAAAAAAAAATATTCAATCATCCAGAACCTTTATAGACATACAAGCGCAGTGTATGTATTATATGAAAGCCCACAATCTAATACATTTGCTATTGCTAAAGAAGTATTCAGAAACTCAAAAACATTTATCAAACAAATAGCAATAAAAACGACGTCATTAATTTTATTAAAATGCGGTTTGAGTGGCATATGACAATTGTATTTGAATTTCATTCAAACAATATTTTTAATTTTAAAAAAAAAAAATTAAAAAAAATTTGGGTTTAGTATAATTCCCCCTAAATTAAGCAATTCTCTCCACATTTATTGCTTAGATGGAAATCAAATTGCGCAAAAGTCAGTAGGTATTGATTTGCTTCAACTGCAATTTCAAATAAAGTGGCAACTTGACAAAATTAAAAATGTCACCAAACAAGAAAAAAAAATTGAAAGCCTTCTAAGACCGACATTGTACATTTCAGAATTAAAATCAAAGAGAAAAAGCTACTGCTCATAAATAAACCTGCATCTTCGATCTCTCCTTATCTCCCACGAAACGTCGACCACTAGCAAAAAAGCAAAAGCAGTGGGCCATAAATAAAGTCTGATTTCGCAGCATCAATCAATCAATCAATCAATCAATCACAAACAAGCATTCGCACCAATTCATCATTCCTTTAAACAAATCAATGACATTTTCCATTGCTTTAAAACACTTACACCAGCTGATTTACCATCGAATTACGTCCAATTCCAATTCCAATCACTCGTCATTCAACCCCTGGAGACCCCAGAGCACAGGTATTACCAGAGGCGACATGAACACGACTGATTCTTGCAAGGTTGTAAATCTGCCCACATTTGACAGGTGTCAAGGCGCGCTTTGAATCTAACGGGACCACGAGGAAAAGCTCTTGATTCTTAGTAAAAACTCCAAGTGTTCATTGATTGGATGTTGAAGTTGTACGCCGAGAATTTGTTTCTCCTGCTAATGGCAGCTCACTAGTCACGCCACGAGCCCGAGGTGTGGGCCAGGAGAACTTTCCCTTTGCTCACTCTCTCGCTCTCTCTCTCCCTCTCCGCTTCAATCCAATCAATAACATTTTCGGTACAGCTGCAAGATTTTGAGGTAGCAAAGGAACGCCGCCCCAACGCATTATATGCTGGCATTCGGAGTAAATGTATTTGCTTGCAAGATCAATACAACCAGGTTTGATACCAAAAACCTTCATTTCCGCTGTGTCAATGAACCCCTTTCTCTTGCAACAACCACTTTCGCTCCGAATTAACACAATTGTATATATATATATAGAAATATATAGAATAATAAATTGTCGCACTTTTTCTTCTTCTTCCATTTTCAAAAATTAATTTTTTTTTTTTTGAAAAATTGAAATATTTTCCCATTAATTCGCCAATTAGAAGTTGGAACCCCGTTTTAAATATGAAACCTGCCCATCTCAAATCCATAAAACTTTTATCCCTTATTTTATAACCCAAAACATCCACACGATGGCAACTGTATAATTTGCACATAAAAATTGATTCTTCTACAGAGGTGGCAAAAATTCACATCCGAACTAAAGCTCATGCTCGAAAAATCAATATGGATCTCAACGGATGAATGCTCGAGAAGCATTTAATATTTTATTTCTTAACATGTACTAACTATGATGGATAGGCTTTTCCGCACAAATAAATCACATTAGCTTAAAAGTTGACACTTAAACTTTAGCGCTTTCACTATTCATGCCTTGGTTTCCAGCTTAAAATTTATCGATCTGCGCACCTTTGCAGAAATAGGATTTCAGCCAAAGATTAACTGATATTTTTGCCCCCCTCTCTCGTCTCCAAACTTAATTTATAATTTAGATTCTTTTGTCCATCAACTTACCATCAACGACCACTAAAGGAATGGGAATTGCAAGTGGATCATCTATAGGAATTTTTTTCAAATATTGGCTTAAGTCCAAAATCACATTCCAGTCGCTATTCAATTTATTAGTCTTCGATTCCACCAATGTTGGAATGTCGAGTGCATTATCTCGGCAATATTGATGATACAATTCCAAAGTGTTATTAATATTATTCACGTTGATTTGATGGGTTCGAATTGCATCCAGCATTGTCTGAGTTATTTTAAAAAAAAAGAAAAAGAAAAAAGAAAAAATAATATTTTCATAAATGAAAAGATGAAAAAATAATATTTTACATTTCGAGTTTTATCACTCACTTCGGAATCAAACACCAAAGGATTCCCTTTGTCGAAATGAAGTCGCAAAGCTTCGCGAGTTGTTGCAGACCAAGCTGCTGTCATTTCCAACTCGTCGAGAAAATCCTTAAATTGTTGCATTTTCACTTCTAACGTCTGCAACTTTTTATCCAACAAAGACGAAAGGTTCACGAAATGTTTGTGTGTCGATTCTAGTTCTTCCTTGTCAAAAAATGACAGTTGCATCAGTGTTTCCAATTCCTCGCGTTTTCGGCCGTTCTCTTGATTCCAGTTCTAATAACAATAATTATAATTAAGAAATTATTATTTAAAAAGGAAAAAAAGTAATTGAATCGCATACTTTTATACGAGCTGCTAATTCCTGCATTGTACACGAATCTACTAAACACGGTGAGCATTCGACGAGGGATTCCCCCTGCTCTATGTATTGAGCAATTTTCTCAAAAACGACTTGTTTCATTCTTTAAAATAAAAATAAAAATTAATATTTAAAAATTAAAACTCATACGTGCGCGTCGGTTCGCGATACGAACTTTATTCTTAATTTCTGCCAACGATCGTTTATATCGTCCATTTTTTCCTGCAGTTTAATGACATCAGCAGTTGCCGACTCGTTTTGAATTTCTTTGCCTCGCAAGAAAACATTGCTCAAATTGGTCTCTTGGTCTTTGATTTCGTACGGCAATTTCTGGCCAATAAAATTAGTTTTTAGCATTAAGAACTCCAGGCACCTATTACTTCAGTACCATTATGCTTTCTTGAATAAAATCTTTATTTTCGTCCGCCAATATTGTTTCAGCGTTAGTTAGCCACACGAAGAGCGCTTCAGCTGTTACGCGAAACATTTCCAATTGTTCCTTCGATGCCGTCCAGCGTCTAAATAAAGTAGCAATTATTTAACATACCAAACGAGTTTGTAATTGTTTTCCAATAATTTTACCTGTACTTCAACTCCACAGTCTCCAATAACAAATTCCATTCCGCTTGTAAATTCTCGCACATTGAATTGATGCCGTTTTTTTGCTCAGTTTGTTCGCAAGTCAACAGCAAAGTCACTTTTTCCGTTTCAATTTCACCGATTTTGGGTTTTAATGTTTCAACAGCTTGCTTGATTATCTGAATGGCAAAAGAAAATTTATAAATCAAGATTATTTCACTACATTTCGTCTAAAGTATTCTTCTCACAATGAGGATTTCTTCCTGACGAGTGAATTCCATGTACATTTTCCCTTCAAATTCGGAGACGTTTAACTGGCGAGAAATAGCAGCAATGGCTTCGCGCAGTTTGTTTATTTTTGCCATAAAATCCGCTAACGCCGCAGCTTCCGGAGTCTGTAATAATTAAACGAAAGTTTAGCTTAAAATTTCTGTGACCGAAGAATAAAGAAAAACCATTCACCGTAGCTCCAACCGATATAATTTTCTCTTCAGCGGAATTTGGCTTTTTGTACTGCAAATACAGAGCCTGTATCTCCCTCCACTGTCTCGTCAAATGAAGAAGAGGCGGCTCGATAACCGCTATCGACGCCCCATTAGCTTGAAGCTCAACTGCCAATTGATTAACACTGTCAAGTTCTTTTTTCTTCGAATCCAATTCATTTTGAACAAGCTAGCAAATAATGGGAGATCATTAAGCACACTGCAAACGATGAATAAAACATCCAAATTACCTGTAACTGAGTAAGGTCGTTATTGGCCTCATTCAATTTCTTCTCCATTGATTCTAACCACTGAAGCAGTTTTTCAATAATGTGACGATACCTGTACCATTCAGGCGCCAGCCGCTTCCATGTCATCTTTTTAACCTAAAATCAATATAATGTTAATAATTAATACGCAAATAATAAAACGAAAATTTAATAATTACATCGGCATTTGTACGTATTAATTGCCAACGACTTTTTAAAGTGTCGACTTTATTATTCACGTACTCCACTTGGTTCGGATTATGCAGTTGTAACTTGATAATTAATTGTTCCCCAGCGTTAATAACTTCGTTTACTTGCGTTTCCAATTTCTCGATTTCAGCATCTATGGTCTGAACAAAACAGTTAAGGATGAGAAATGAGATGAAAAATAACAATGTACAGTTCGATTCTACACCTTTAACTTTTCGGATATGTCTCGACCTATGCTTCCGCGCCTCGCCTCCTCTTTATTCAACTTGTCATCAAACAATTGAATTTTCAGACAAACATTGTCGACAATTTTATCAAATTGCTCGATTAATTTTCCTGCATCTGCAATGGATGTGGCCGGGGGTGACGTGGATCGCCTGTTTGCTTCAACATTCTGCACACCAGTTTCCCGTTTGGTCAGTTGTCCTTTCACAGACGACCGCCTTGGAATCTCGCTCGTTTTCCCACTTTTAAGAGATGTCACAGATTTCTTCCGCATTTCTTTCGCGGCCTAAAGAATTACAATAAAAGAAATATGTTAAAACACATTATTCAAATCCATTCGTCGAAATTAATTACTTTAGTAGTGTTTGACAATTTTTCCATTCTTTCAGAAACGGAAGTTAAAATCGGTTTCGTCTTGTCGACATAAACCTCACACATTCCACACAATTGTTCGGCCGTAGTTTTAAGCCGATCGGTTTTAATAGATAAATTATCGACTTCAAAATTCAAATTCTGTTGAGTAAAAGGAATAAATCAAAATTCACACTAAATGTGCATCGATTTTCCAATCAAAAAGCAATACTTTTAAGTTGGTTCTAACTTCTTCTTCACTCATTTGCTGAAAATTATCCTCAACTTGTTTAAATTTAGTATCCACCTGCAATTCCAACTCTGTGAACGCCAACCACACTTTATTGCACTCTTCTTTCAAACTCTATAAACAGAAACAAATAAAGAGGATATCGCACTGAAAAACACCACAATCAAACTTACCTCCATTGCTTTCATTCGATTTTTTAACCTAGTTTCCATCCTTTCCCACTGCAATTTCACATCTTCAACTTTTGCATTAATTGCTGTTGGATTTACTGGTTCAATCATCTTCTTTAATCCGTCTAATGAATCGTACATATTATTCAGATGTGGTAATTTTTTCGTTATATCGTCCAATAATTGCTAAAGAAAAAAAAAAATATATTTATATATACAAATTTTTCTTAAATACGCCGCATTTCTTACTTTAGAAAAATTTAATTCTTCATCGACATCTGCGGGTGGAACTTTGCACTCTCGTTTATCCAAATCGGATTCCGAATTTTCCAACCAAGTTTGTAACGAATTGATTTCACGTTTCAATTTTTTAGCCACCCGCAAAGACTTCTCCAAGATGTTTCTTCCCTCTGTAACTTGCATTCCCAAATGATTGTACAATCCTTTCAGCTGATCAAGTTTTAAAGTAAGTTCTTTAGGATTGTCGACTTGTTTGCGCTCTACTATAAGTCGACCTGCTTTGATTACACACTCAACTTCTTGCTTTACGTCGCTTAATTTTTTGTAATAATGCTAAAAAGTGAAATAAATGTGTGATATATGACAATACGTTTAGACATTTTCACATTACCATGCAGAAATTAAGTTGTTCTTGTATAGTTTCAGGGTCTTGTCCAAATAAATTCAATAAATCAATACTTTCTTCCAAATCCTTCAATTGTTTGCTCATCGTGTTCAACTTCGGTTCGAAATCAGTCGGTCTTTGAAACCTATTAAACTGAATCTTCACATAACTCAGCCGATTCTAAAATGTATTCGTACATTAAATAACTAAAATTAAATTTTAATATTTTTTTTTACCTTAATAAGATTCAGCTGTTCCTCAAGTCTTCGTGACGCCTCCCCTTTACCTTGCCTATTGTAGGACTTAACTTGTTCTTCCATTTGACTCAACAATGTTTCGTGGTCTACAAACTCGGTCTTCATTTGTTCAAACTCTTCCGGCACGTCTTTCGACAAAACATCATTTTCCAAACGACATTTCAGCACAATATCGATGTGACTCAGCCATTTCTGAAGCGTTAATATTTGCCTCTCGGTTTGTTGAGCTTGGCCTATACTGTTATCCAAAAACTGCTGCCTTTCCGCGGCCTGTAAATACCAAGCTCATTAAAATACATTGAATAATATAATTCAAAAAAACTAATCGCACCTGTTTATTTAACTCGTACCACCTCTGCTTTAGAACGTCCATTTCATTCTGCACTGGACTAGCCATTATCCTATTAGATACTAAATTATTTCCGAGTGTCTCGATGCGCGGAAGACGTTCTGCCGGATGACTGCGTAAATAATTCTCCAATTCCTGCAAAATTTGTGAAACCTCTGTAAAATCAATGATGCAAGTTATTAGTTGTCACATACATCCAACTCCTCGGATATTTCTTCGGCATCGGCGGCAGATCTTTCGGTTTTTAGTTTTTTCGATAAACGGTCGAGCCAATCGCTCTCTTGAGCGGCAAGGGCTACATTAGAACAAAAAAAAATAATTTGTAAATATTTAAAAACGAAAAGAGATGATTTACTTTTGAATTCAGAATAATGGTGAGCAGATTCTTGCAAAGCTTTGTATCGTTCGTCAATCGACGTAGCTACTTCTCGCCACCGCACGCTTAACTCTCGAAATTTTGTTGTAACGTCGTCCAATCTACTCGGAACGGACTCGCTTAACATTTGGTTGCCCATTCCACTCAAAACACGGAATTCTGACACTTTCGTATCAATTTGCTCCTTTAAAACCTTCGACGGACAGAGAAACATGAATAAAAAATAATCTACAACAATAAAATAAACCTACTTGATATTGCTTTGTTTGTTGAGCCAATTCACTAGAAGAATTTACGTCTAAATTGCTGGGCGTTTCGTTTTCCAATTGATTTAACCACTCCATCAGCTGATTTATTCCATTGACCAAATGATTGCTTTTGTTAAGTGCTTCATCAAGACTTGTATTTTGTTCTTTTGCTAACTTAACAACCTAAAAAATAAATTATTTTAAAAACTCAACAAAAAAAAATACTTGAATCTGATTCTTACCAGCAACCACTTTTCCGTTAGAATATCCAACTGATTGCGTAGACCGTAAGCAAAATCAATATCAGCTTTTTCCAGTAACAATTGTGCTGTTGAATTAATATTATCTAAATTGGGTTCAAGTGTCACAATATCTTCTTGCAAAGCCTAGACAATATGAAATTACAGAATTAGTATCAAATATAACAAATTTTTCAAAAAGTATTTTTTTTCCCATTAATTTTACATTGCTCTGTTCAAGTTGTGCTTCCAGCGTTTCTATATCTCCAATTGCAGCCTCCTCTGCATGCAGAAACATATTAACTTCCTTCATCCAGCTGCTTAACCCATCCACTTCATCCTTTAATTAAACAAACAAAATTACGCAACAAAAATTAAACAAAAAAACCAATTCCAAATGCCGACAAAAGTTACTTGAAACTGTTTTAATTGATGGATGCCCTGATCCAATTTATCTTGGCGTTCATCCAACATCGAACAAACATCTTGCCAGCGACAATTTAAGTCCTTCAATTCTGTCGCCACCTTTTTTATGTGTGCTTCTTCGCCATATTTATCAATTAAACTCTGGCCAGTCCTGTTAACATAATGTAAACTGCTGCACTGCTCGTGAATAGTCTGCTGCAACTCCTATAATGACAACCGGCATGTCAATTATGTTCAATAATAAACTCGTGCAAGTGTTTTCACCTTGTACTTCTGCACCTGATCCTCTAATACGTCAATATCATTAATGACAAACTCCTCCGATATTAGTGCTTCTTCTACACTGTTAATCCATGTCACAAGTGCTTCCATGGCTTCCATGTATCGAAGTGGAGGTGAACGCTCCAGTGCTTGCATTAAATGCCTTTGCCTTTCACCTAGAATAAAAATAGTTGAAATTCCAGCCTAGCGGCAGTCAACATTTATTTTACCAAGCTTAAAAACCATATTTTCCCACTGCTGAACCACATTTTGCATGTCATCCGCAATGGTATTGCAGTCGGCAACCTTTTTAGTCAAATCTTTTGAAATCGAATCCAAATAATTCACTTCACTTTCATGATCAGTCAAAGATTGCAGCTTTAACTAAAAAAAAAATAATAATAATTAAAATTAAAATTAAACAAAAATAAAATTTCAAAAGGCCATTAAAGACAAAGTTATTTCTATCCACTGTAACAGCTGCACAGCCGGGGGATGAATACAATTATTTACGGTATGCAACATTAATTTACATTTTAAAAATGGGTAAGTGCTTTTTTTTTTGCTCTCAGTCCCTATCCCTATCTCCAAATCTAAAATTCACTTTTCTTTTCTTTCTACCAGAGATAAAATGGAAGCTTTACATAATTTTACTAAACGTAGTCATTTACAATTCTAAAATAATAGTAAATTGCCAAGAGAAGCCAAAACATGTCATATATGGTGGTCTAATTGTTGACATGTGTAATTCTATCCAAGACAAATGTAAGGAAACAAGTGCTAAAGATAGCGCGGAATACGAAAAGTGTCTCGTTTCAATATCACTTCCAACCATATGTCGTATGTATTTATCAATCATTATGACATCCGCTATAATTTATACTTTTTTTGTGGGGGTTATTAGGTAATACAAAATTGATAAACGAGTTTGAATGCCGATTTCACCATTGCTACACACCAGGGTCAACAAGCCCGAATGGGGTGATGAATTCCGACGGAACCTGCACTTGCTACATTCAAATACCTCTACATTATAATCCTGTTTTACGAGCGAGTGATTGGTCAAAATAACTCTATTATAATGTACTTGTGATTATTCAAATAAAACTTTACCTTGCATTGTTCTAGAAACAAGTTAATTTTCGACGTGTCGTTAGAATGATTCTCGCTTTCCAGTAACCACTGGTTGTGTTCGGACAGGAAATTCTCTAGGTTCTCCAACTCGTCATAAAACTTCTTTTTTTCGAGCAGGAAATCGATTTTATTTTTTCGATCTTGCAGTAAGACGTGAATATCCGCCCATCTGGTTTTTAATTCAGTGATTGTTAGGTCAATGTCTTCAGCTATTAAAATTATATTAAATTTTGATTGAAAAAATAAAAATGAAATAAAATTACGGTTTTTGGCTTCCAGAAATAGTTTGTTCCACGAATTAAGAATTTGTTCAAATTCTATGTTGTGCGATCGGATTTCGTTTTCAGTATCTTCGTACAGAACCAATTGCTCGTCAACTCCCATTTCATCAAACGACGATTTCCCATTCTCGTTGACCATAACCAAATCAGACTCCGTTTTGTCGAGCCATTCAACGAATTTTGCAATCGCCGACTGCATCTCTATGGGGACACTGCTATTCAATTTACGTTTTTTCATGCCACTTTTAGAGTATTGCTGCTGTAAAAAGAAATTTTATCGAGTCAAGTTTCATCATCAAATTCAAAAATAATATTTAGCGTACTTCTTGACCAGTGACTGTCGTCGTAATAGTTTCTACAACAGTAACTCCACCCGGTTCTTTTCGTGTTTTAGTGGTTGTTACGGTTTTTGTTTCTCTCGCTGACGGAAGCGGTTTATAATCGACACCAGACTTTGCAATCTACAAAAAATAAAACCAATATTTTTAGTTTTAAAACAAATGAATATATTTTACCACGATAACTCACCTCTTTGCTTCTGTTTTCCATTTGTTGAACTAAACTGTCCCATATTTGTGTAAACGTTTCTAATTTCTTTGCAATTTCATCAATTGCAGGTGAATTTTTATTCAATTTATCCACTAACTGTTGAGCCGTGTCCATTAGTAAATTGAACTTTTTGTGTTGAGTGTCCATATCATGTTCCATTGACTGTAATTATCACACATTAATTAATATTAAATTATTGCACTAAAGCCATTTGATAAAATTCTTACTTGTAACTGTTTAACTTGCTCTAAGATTACTCGAGGATCCGACACCACGTTAGCATGCATTTCAGCCAAAACATTTTCCTTGGTAGTTAACCAAGTATCAAACTGTATTTCCCTTTCTTGTAACTCTTCCCAAAGAGTAAACACAGCTTGTAATTCTGTCCATTTATCTTCCGTCCACTTGCAAATTTCAGCCCATTTTTCACCCAGTGCAGAAAGCCGCTCTTCCATTTGAACATGTGCTGAAATTAATACCGATCCTTTAAAATTCATCGTTTTACCAAATTAATTTCAATAATTATGCTAACCATTTTCAGGACTGTTTTCATCTACTACAACCACCATATTTGAAAGTGAATTCACTATCATTTGTTGCTTCTCTATATCGTCTTGCAAACTCTGAAATTTTGTTTGTTTCGATTATACTTTCAAAATAAAATGTAACACTACAATAAATACTTTATGTTCTTCGATATCCACTTGTAATTTTGTTAGATCTGAACCTGCATTAGCCATGATTTCAATTTTCTGTTCAGTTTCATCCAACCAGAATTGTAATTGCTCTAACTGCTCGTGCTGCAGACTCATAAGTGCCAAATGCAATCTTATAATAACAAAAAAAAATTAATCAAAGTTTAAAAAACGTATTAAATCAATGTTATTATGGTATAATAGTAACCTAGACTGACGATCCATAGCCTTCAATCTTAAACTCTCCCATCTGTTGTTTAAAAGCTGCATTTGAACAGTTATCTCGCATTGTTCTTCTTCACTTAGTTTTCTGTTTAAAAGTAAACATTGACCTTCTTGCAAAACCTCACTGACTTTAGACTGTTGTTCTGTAAGATCTAGCATGAAATGCTATTTAAAAATAAACAGTAAATCAGTAATCAGTTATCATCTCATCGGGTAAAATTTAACCTCGTGCAAATGAAATTGCTCTTTCACGTCCTCTATGTTTGATAAAATTTCACCAAGACTGACCAGTTTTTCTTCAGCATCAAGTAACCATGTAAGAACATCTTCTAATATACTCTGGTAGGAATTCAAATCACCAACAGCCTAAAGTTTGAGAAATTATATCCAATAAGTTTAAATCGACAGAAAATCAGCTTAATTTGAATTTTGAATCACCGCTGTTTGACTAGTTAAATCACGATTCTCCACAGTGACATTATCATGAGGCAATGCTTGGAATAAACACATAATGTACATAACAATGGACTTTTTATCAGGCACTTGTGTGTTCACATCTTCAAGATCAAGCAATCTCGCAATTCCAAGATTCTCTTGAGCAATTTTAAACGCGTGTTCCAAACGAAAATTCGCATCTCGCCGAAGCAATGACGAATAATCAAACAAATGAGGCCTTCAATAAAATAAAAAATATGTAACAAAATGCTAAAAACAAGTTTTTAAAGACACAATAAGTGTTTTCTGGGTGTCCATTAATTAATACTTACATAGAACTGTGTATGAGCGCATTAAATGCGAGTCCATCGCACCAACTGGTTGTAAAATCGGTTACGTCCACTCCCTGATAACCTTGAGTAACTTTTCTGCACCATGCCAATAGCGTCTTATCGAGATTTGTTAGTTTTAAATCGTGCATTAAATCTTTCAACACATCTTGCACCTAATTTAAAAAAAATTATTGGCCAGTGCTCAAGCACTTTTATGAATTACCCTTTGAATATTATTGAATAACACTATAATATTGCCCCAAGATGGGATGGTGTTACATGGCGGAATAGGAAGTTCTAGACCGATATGTATCGCCACAGATAGACTTTCTATACTAATATAATATCGCTATGAGATAGAATGTCCGTATCAATTAAATATAGACTTTCTTTCTCAATGCAACGTCGTATCCACCAAATAACGGGAATTTAATGTTATTCACCTGCCAGTGAAGTATGATACTCCACACAAGACCTAAAATTAATTTCGGATTTCCATCTACTATATCAATATTGCTGATGTTTACAAGTTTCACCTATAGAATAATGAATTTTAGTTCTTAATTCTCTTTTAATTAAACGTTTAGCTAAATTTTACGTTGTGTTGCTCCAAAATCTGCAATGCACGATTAGCATTATTTATGTGATGAACCCTCATACGCCCCTTCTCGCATTTCTAAATAAATTAGAAAGTTGGCATGGTATTAAAAGCACATTAATTTCCTTTCAAACGGTTTGTACAAACCAATTCATATCCAGTAAGGACTTGAAGAAGTGCCAAAAGTCGGGTTCCGTCCCTCAAATCATAATAAAGATCATTTATCAGTGGAAATTTGATCTAGAAAATAAATTGTAAATAAAATAAACAAGAGAAGATAGTTAATTTTTTTACATTTTTTTTTTTTTTTTTTTTTTACATTTTTTATTTATTTATTTATTATTTTTTTACTTACTTTTGCAAGTTGTAAATTGATCCATTTAGTAAAAGTTTTTCTTTGCACATCTTCCCTTTCATCTGAAATTTAAAAATAAAATAAAAATAAGCTTATCAGAACAGAAAAAATAATATTTTTGTTGCTTTGATGTACAACTTTGATCATTTATATATCCATTTTTAATACTTTTTTTTAATGAAAGTAGCACTTTAAAATGTCAAAGATTCCCATGGGCCAAATGCCAAGTATTTAATCTCCGAAACTTCTTTTTGAATTATGTTTTAAAGGTTGCATGTTTACACTAATGAGGAAATTTAACATAAAATGGCAACTCTCGTTGTATTTATCATTGCACTCGATTATCTCGTCCCACTATCAATTTAAATTCATTCTTTTACCAGCCAATTGTTTTTTATTATGATTAACTTCCAACTCCTACTGAAATAGTTTAATAAAAACTTAGATTAATTTTTTTGTGGCTTACCAAAATGATGAGATTCCATATTGACATATTATTAAGCGTAAAAACAGCTACAAAAATGCAGTCATCGTGTAAAAATCTTTAAAACTCTCTTAAAAAGGTCATACAAATATAAAATATAGCTATCGACAACCCATACATGCAAAACACTTTTTTCCTAAACTTTTAGTTAGACTTTTTATTCGACCGATCACAGTCAAGATTACAATCGGATCATTTAACTTTAATTTACAAACGTGTTACTCATTTTTTATGACGTCAAATCCTCTGTATCTAATAAAAAGCATCTTCCTGTTTCGGTTCAAAACAGCGCGCCATACGGCAAAAAGAAAAAACTCCCGATTTCTGTGTAATTTCATTATTTGTTTTATACATGTCCGCGAACATAACTAACTTTTATTCGTCTGATAGGTTGTGGGCAAGTCATTTCGAGTTAAATTAATCTTTTAATAAATTCATCGCCACTCCTGACAAGAAAAATTGTTCTTAAGTTTGTGTTTGTAAACTAAAAGCACCGTAATGGTTCAATCAGGGACAAATTATTGTTTCAAGGTTGAATGAAAATAAGAATAAAATTTTAATGTTTTGAAGGAGACTTCCAAGAGATTGAATAATTAAGATACGATGTTTTTCGTTTTGATATTTTTTTTGTGTATAAAAATTACTTACACAAATCGTCCACATCGAGATCCATCTTCTTTGGATTTAAACGTGTCCTACATACTGCTGTTGAACAAAACGGTAGCAAACAACAGCACTGAGTTCCCCAGTGCTTGAACTGCTATCAAAGGAGAATGCACTGCGCCTGTTCTAAATGCAGCACAAGGAGAAGTTGCCAAAAAAGATTTAAGTCTCAGGAAGAGGGATACGGTCGCTAGGATGAGTTTCAACAGTTTGCACAAGCAGAAAGCTATAAATATACAAAAAGCATTCAAGATAATGTTTAACTAGGAAAATGCATTTTAGCATGGCCTCTAATAATAAAATTAAATTCCGGAAAAGAGAGGAGTAGAGAAAAGAGTAAATAAATTCAAAGTCTCTTAATTTAATTTTATTTTTTTAAACAAAACTTATTTTTATATCATTCACATGTTACAATACAATGCAACCTAAATAACAACAAATGTAAATAACAAAATAAATGAATAAAGTATAATTTTTAGAGTATAATTTTCAACATTGAATATCGCTTAATACTGTAATAAGAAAAATAAAACTTTTGCGTTTTACGAAATAATTTTGGCTTTAAAGAATAAAATAAATATTGATATAAATTTATATCATCAAAAATAACATTTAAAATAACTTGTAAACAAAAAGAATAAAATTTGAAAGCAAAATATAACAATCCCCATTTTCAATAAGTACTGTTATTACTATTATGCCTTTAAGAAGTGATTCTAAGGTTTTCATTAGCTGCATTCAATTTCATTAGGGAAATTACTTAGATCACTTACATCACTTAAACAACAGAACGAAGACATATGAGAGAATTAAGTCATCTAAAATGACTCCCGTATTCAAACTGAATGCATCTAATGTATATATATTAATGATTTCATGATCAAAGTCTTAAGTTAACGAACTCGTATTAACTACTCCACAAGGACAAACGATTCAAAAGTACACACCATCCACGAATATGACAAATCAGTAGCCAAAAACTTTGTGCAATTAAGAGTTTAACATGTGTAGATACCGGTAAGTAATAACAGCTGTTGCGAATAATCTATCTATCTCTATAAAACCGAACTAGCTTAAGTACAATAAATGCAGCCGCATCATCAACATTCACATCTAGATTATTAAAAATTTCGAGAAAACTAAAAACGAGTTTTAACTACGTACAAATAAAATTGACAATTGTAATCATAATTTAATTCGGCCACTCGTACGGCATAGGCATACTCTCTTTATAAGTGTGATCGTACATCTGACTACGTACAAAGGCTTCTTTGTCTTCCGGTTCGGGATAATGTGACGCTAATTTCTCTCGGTACGCTGATTTAACTATTTCCGTCGCAATCTTAATCGAACATTCACGAACAGAATTTAACGGTGGGTAAAGCCTTCCTTCACTTATATTATCTGCAGTTACGAGTTTGGCAAGTTCCTGCGGCAATAAAACGAATTATTTCTACCATTCACTCGCCATTTGGTGATCGTTACTTACTCTTGCAGCCAACAGGAAGACCTTATTTCTGATCGTATACAATCCTGCAGCAATAACTCCCAATGCAACGCCTGGGAAGATGTACGCATTATTTCCTTGACCCGGATAGAAGGTTTTTCCGCCGTAATTTACGGGCGGAAATGGACTACCTGACGCAAACACGCATTTCCCCTATAAAAATAAAGAAATCGTCATTTATTTAACTAAGTAAATAAACAAAAGAGACAAAAATCCAAACTTGTGTATAGTCGTATGCCTGCTGGGCTGTACATTCAGCTTTAACCGTCGGGTTACTTAAGGCAAAGATCACAGGACGATCGTTGAACTTAGCCATTGCTGTCAAAACCTGTTCATTGAAAGCACCAGCAGCAGCCGCAGCACCTTATGATTAAATATTTTCTCGTTATTCGTTTATTTTATTTGAAATTGAAATTACCTATAAGGACTGATGGTTTAACTTTATTTATCATGTCCGGTAAATTGGTCATCTGTTCGCAATCTTTGAGAAATGGTTCTTTTTCTCCAGTGCAATCAGTTCGCCCTTTCACTAAAAGCCCCTTTAAATCCGTTAGCCAGATTCTGTTGTGAGCATCTGCTGACGAAACACCGTCTTCAATCATTGCTTGGACTAGCAAACTAGCAATTCCAAAAGCTGCCTACAAAAACACAAAAAAATAAATTTAATTTAATTTAAAATGTAGAACTCATTACGCCACCTCTCCAGCTCCTAAGAAGAAATACGTGTTCTCGGCTAGTTTTTTATTAGTTATGTGAGCACTTGCAATTATTCCAGCAAGGGCAACAGATGCGGTTCCTGCAATTAAACGAATAATTACAAATTTATCAAATGACCAAATTCAAACTGCATGCCTTGGATATCGTCATTAAAAGTACAGTATTGGGTTTTGTACTTCCTCATGAATCGAAAAGCATTGTGATTTCCGAAATCTTCAAACTGAATCAAAGTATGAGCTCCGTATCTGAAACAAAATTTGCAATTTTTACTACAAGTTTTCATTAGAAATGTACTCTTTACCGAGCCACGATCGCTTCCATAAATTCTTGAACAATAGCATCGTATCTTGCATCTTGTACTCGTTCTTGTTTCAATCCAATGTAGAAATTATCGCTTAACAACTCCTTGTTATTCGTTCCGACGTCTAAAACCACGGGCAAACATTGACTGGGTTTTATACCAGCCAAAGCCGTGTACAGCGCGAGTTTTCCAACGGGAATTCCCATTCCATAGGCACCCAAATCGCCCAAACCGAGAATCCGCTCGCCATCGGTTATCACGACGGCTTTTACGTTCGGTTCTGGCCAATTGCCGAGAATATCTTGAATATGGCCGGCGTCATTAATTGTAATGAAAAGACCTCTAAAATAAAATCGGATAAGTTTGAAACACTTATTAACTTTTTTAAATGCCAATATTTTACCTGGGTCTTCTGTAAATCAGCCCGTACTTCTGGCAAGCTAAACCCACAGTCGGCGTGTAGACGACAGGCATCAAATACTCGACATTTTCACTCAATACACGATAAAACAGCTTTTCGTTACGATCCTGCAATTAAATGTCCTTGGAGGTTATCCAAGTTAAACATTTGATGATGTAAATTAAGTCAGAAGTTGTACCTGTAACGTCATTAAATATATGTACTGATTTAATGGCTCCTGGTAACGCTTTACGTTATCAATAACTGCTGTAACTTGTTCTTCTTGAGTCTTAAAACACGGCGGCAGAAGACCATGAATTCCAAGCAACTGCCTTTCCTTTATAGTAAAACCCATGCCCTATTAAAAAAGAAATAAACACTATAGCCGGAAGTAACAACTGAAAGCAATTTATTACTCATTAAATAATCATTAAGCAATAAAATTATGACATGGAATTATTGTTATACTTTCATTAATCTTGGATCTCGCAAATGATCGATCCCACGGACAAGTGAGTGACAAATGTCAGTGCCTCTTGCTTCATATTCGTGTACTTCTCGTGTTTGAATATCAATATTCGAATTTAGCTTCAACAAACATGAAACAGGAGATCCTTTAATCACTCTTTTCGGCGATCCAGATGCGTTACTGAAAAGAAATAAAAAAAAAATAATTGAGTTATTTTTTTTTTGTTATTTAACTAAATGAGTTACATAAGTATTTATAAGTTTGCATTTAAAATAGATCTATAAATGGTGTCTATACCACTAAATGAAGCATGCATGCTCTTCAAGATGAATTTTACGTACTTCAGCATTTACTTATCTACATGCAAGGACAAAAAGTCAAATATCTACAGTAAAAAAAATATTTTCTACGTATTATTTTACAATTGTTTCAAATTTTTTAAAAACTGGTTTGCACCAGTAAACATTCATAAGCATGCAATAATTTGAAGGTTAATTCGATGGGGGAGGAAAAAAGACCTACGTTAAAATACGGATAATATTGCTTGTCATTTTGCCGGCGTTGTGGAGAAAATAAATTAGTTGTTGTAATTTTCCAAATGCCCTCTATACATCCGAGAGAATAAGGACCGATCTGACTATGCACGGACTAGGACTATTCATATTTTTAACCAACAAACCAGACGAGTGCCGACTGCCGACCGATACCAACCCAGCTTGCAGCCAAGGCCCTCTAAAGGCAAATCACAAAAGTAGTCATTGGAAACTCCCTTGCCAAATTATCTAATAATAATTAAATAACGATTAAACAATAATTAAATGATAATATTTGTATGTTTTGAAATAAAAAATATTTTTATTAATCGATATTCAGATTTAAAAAATTATAAAAATACATGGCAACCAAGCACCGTAGCAGACGACATAAAGGAATAACATTTACTGCAAAATGTCACATTCAAGTGAAATTATGCATTTTATGAATCACATTCGAATAGCTATTGCTATTGCAGTGCTGCAATTACAAACGAAACTGAAAAATAGTAGACAAAACTTTTCGATAATCGAATTGTGCGAAGCATTGAAGGAAAAGAGATTCAACTGGAAATCTAAATGCAGAGATCTTGAAAATCAAGTTCAATGTCTCCTCACACAAATCAGTACATCGAAGCATTTAGGTGATTATTTGAGAGTGTATTTAAAATTGTCGACTCAATAACCCACTACATTTACAGAAAACCAAGAGGAAATTTATCCGCAAGCTTTTACAGAAAACAAATACGCCGACACTTTTCGCATTTTAAAAATTCTGCCATTAAATGAGAACATGTCATCTGGGCATGAGGATTGCGCTCAGTATTTGATTGCCGGAATTAAATTCCTGGAAGATGCTACTGACAATTCGTATTGGCCAGATTCATTACTAAAAACTTGCGGTGAAATTCTTGGCAGAGCTTATTCGTTTGCAGCAGATTTTGAATTGGCTGATGTTGACGAACATTTTGTGCAATTTGTTACCAAAATGTTGCATAAGATTTCAGCGTGTAAAGACTTAAATCAGGTTTGTAAAAAAAGAAAAAGAAAATCAATAATTATGTAACGATATTTTTTTTTAATTTTAGCATTGGCAATTGAATCGCTTAGGAATTCTGTTATCCAGCGTTATTACCGGTTCCAACTTACTATTAATGGAAACCGCTCTTCCCAATTTGTTTCAACAAGCTCAAGATAAATTAAATTCATTTATTGTCAACCAGAACAGCTCAAGTTTCGAAATCGTCTATAATTTACTGGAAATCGCCGAGTCTATCATGAAACAAGCATCAACCAATTCGAAAACAGTCAAAATAAATTCTCTCTTTATTAAATTGTTCAATTCAATACATAAAATTTACGAGTTATCTTTGGAGTGGCCACTGATTAGTTATCGAATATGGCAAATAATAGAAATAATTCAAAATATTCAAAACGTCGACAACTTGAAATAAATTTTGCATGTCGAAAATATAGCTTCATTATTACGAAACCACCTCTGAAATAAAAAAATTTTATTAGTACACATTTTTTCTGTAGAAAATTATATTTCTCTAGATAATTCGTACATCAATCACTCAAAGCTGCAACTCCAGGCAAAACTTTCCCTTCCAACAATTCCAAACTGGCTCCACCTCCTGTACTGACGTGGCTCACTTTGTCCTCGGTGTTCCACTTGGCACATGCAGTTGCAGTATCGCCACCACCGATAATGGTTGTACAACCTTTACGTGTTGCCTCCACAACGGCATCCATTACAGCTTTCGTTCCTTTCGCGAAATTTTCAAATTCAAACACGCCAACCGGTCTAGAAAGAAAATATTTTAACACTCGTAACAAATCCATCATTTTTAAAAGAAGACAAAAAAAATTCCATTTTATATTTTACCCATTCCAAACAATAAGTTCTGCACGTTGAACAGCTTGGACAAACACCTTCGTACTTTCAGGCCCAACATCTAATCCCTAATAAAAATAATAATTATAAAATAAAATAAATGTGTAATGCTACCACGATAAATCAATCTTACCATCCATCCTTCAGGAATACCGGTAGTTACAGTTGCTGTACCAGTTTCAGCCTTTTCAGAAAACTTATTTCCAGTAATAAAATCAGTAGGTAAATGCATAGTCACATTGTTTTTTGCTGCTTTGTCCATTAATCTCTGGACAATTTTAGCACCGTCGTCGTCGTACAACGAACTTCCAATCTGAATCCAACTTTTATTTCATTTTCATCCCGACCAATTATCAGAAATTTCTACTCACACTCATTCCTTTAAGAACTTTGAGAAAAGTGAAAGCCATTCCGCCGCCCACAATCATTTCGTTTACTTTATCCAACATGTTCTCAATCAATTGAATCTTGTCTTTCACCTTTGCTCTATTAAAATTAATCAAAATGAATGGAAAAAATGTTAAACCAACTAACCTAAGGCCCATTACCCTCCAAGAATAGCAAGAAATGGCCTGTCTGGGCTTTCCAATGCCTTAGCAAAATAATCCAATTCTCTTTTCATGAGAAAACCAGCGGCTCTCTTCTCGAGTTTGACACCAACCATCGAGCTAAATAAACAAAACAAACAAATCAGTTGAATTAAAACACTAAAACGGCAAAGAGACGAATACCTATGAGCTCTGTGGGCTGTACCAAATGCATCGTTGACATAAATATCTCCAAGTTTAGTCAGTGATGCTCGAAAAGCTTCTACATCAGCTGGCTCCGCTTTCGTCTAGAAGATTCATTGAAAATTATTCATCAAATTCAATCTGCAATTACACGATTAGCAAATTACCTTTTTACCAGCGTCGTCAAGGCCAGATCCCTCTTCTTCAATGTGAAATCTTAAATTTTCTAATAGAATTATAGAGCCCGTTGGTGGGTCTGCGCACGCGTACTCAATTTCAGGCCCAACGCAGTCGGGCAAGAACAAAATGTCTCTGCATTAAAAATTACGTTAAAATCAACAGGTCGTGTAACAAAAATATCCAACCTTGCTAAAAGCCTCTTCAGCTCTTCAGCAACGGGTTTTAGCGAATATTTCTCCATTTTTTTGCCATCAGGACGACCTAAATGGCTCATTAGAACGACCGATTTCGCTCCGTTATCCAACACATATTTAACACTATCCAAAGCTGCCACAATTCTTAACGATGAAATAAAATTTCAAAAATATAAATTTCAAACTATTAAAGTGTATGCTTTACCTTTGATTATTAGTTATTTGAGTACCCTTCATTGGAACATTAAAATCAACTCTGGAAAAAAAACAAAATAACACATTTGAACATCAATAATAAATTAAATATCTACAAAAAATATTGTTTGCCTCATTATAACTCTCTTGTTCTTGACATCCAGCGCATCAAGCCCAAGTTTCTTCAAAGTCATTTTGATTCTGGAAAAGTTTTAGTTCGGCAAGTGTAGAACGAAAGTTTTGGCAGCTTTAACCTTGTCCAAGGGTAGTTCACACGCGAGCAACCAGAGCAAACTTCAAATACGTCATAATTATCACATTTTAACCACGAAAACGACAAAAACCAACGTCATTTGTTTAACCCTATAATAAAACCATAATTATGATAAAACCTAGCCTAAAAATATCAAATCTTTTTCATTTGACAATAAATTGAACTTTAGCCATCTGTAAATAAATCTGTAACTTTTTATTTGACAAAAGAATTATTCCTTACATTTTGACACGAAATACATGTTTAAAAACTCACAATTTACATAATCAGCAAACTATTACTACAAATACAAGAAAGCACGTATACTGCATTTTAAAATGGGGGAAAAAGATAAAAAGTTAGTTGTTCCAAGTTAACAAACCAGTGCTTGTTTATCGATCTATTTATTAAAAGAAATTACAAAATGACATCTTTAATTTACTGCATAAAATACCAACAAATTTTAAAGTAGAAAAAAACCAAATACGAATGCAGTTTGTGTATCAAAACACCTACATTTTTAAACGTTATCTAAAACTGTCTTGTCCAAACGAAACGAAAGAGAGTTTTGACACGTGATTCGCAGATAAACCGCCTATTTACTACACGATAGTAAATTTTGATAAGATTTGTAGTTTTTAAAGTTATGTCCAAACGTGAGCACTTCATACTAAACATTTTATAATGCATAAATAGTATATCTGCCATTGCTCACACATTGTAAACCTAAAACACTTAATGAATTGTTATACAGTATGTAAATCTCAAAAACGACACTTTAACCGTATTTAATTTTTAAGCTCAGTACAAAAACTGGAATGATGGTTAATGGAATATGAAAAAGCCATTGACGATTACTTATTTCATTAAAAACTTCAATCTTTTTTTTTCTTGAATGTTAACAATTCTAGCTGCTTGCAATCATCACAACCGAAAAACTATACAATATTTTTGAAAACCAAACTAACCCTATTCATTTGTTCGATAGGTTATACAATAATAATAATAAAAAAAAAATAAAAAAATGTACAATTACTGCATGTACCCCTCTGTTTATGCAATCACCTTTGGTAACAAAACAAGGTAATTACTTATATTTTATATTAATTTTTTTAATTCATTTTTATGGTAAGTCAAAAAATTCAACCAAAATAAACTCTTCATGTACTCCCATCCTCTTCCCAAGCCTCGCTGTCGTATTCGCTCTCGGAATTCGAATCGGAATCCGAAAATTCCATCGCTACTCGCCTTGCCAAAATGGAAGCAACGTCGTGAGGTGGCGTCTGTTTCTCTACTTCTTTTTGTTTATAATCCTCCACTTTCCTCAATTTAATTCCTAAAAAAAAAAAAAAAAAAAAAATATTTCATTAACCTTTTTAAAATAAATAAATAAACAATGTTGTTACCCTCTCTGATGGCAGCCAACAAATCACTCCTTGCTTCTTCGACTTGCGGCAAGCTCGTTCCCTTGTTCCTCGCTTCGACAGGTTTCATGTGAGCTTTTGCTGCTTCGATGCTAATCAACGGCTTATTGACATCTCCATTCGCAATCGGACCATTCATCATGGGTGGTAGCGGTGGAGGCGGCGGCGGCGGCGGCGGTGCAGGCGCCGGCTCAGCGCACGGAGGAGAAACGACGGAAGACGACGACGGCGGCGGCGGAGGAGGTGACGGAGATCGTTCACACGGCGCCTGTTTGTGGAGATCTTTATCGGGAGTGGGTGGGGGCGGTGGAAGATCCATGTCGGGAGTTTCGTGATCCGAGCTCGTGTTTGTTTCGCGATAATGCTGGTAGTGGCGCGGAGTGCCTGTCGACGGAGTGGCAACTTGACCAGAATGGGGCTTGTGAGTAACGGGGCCATTTGCCATCACATTGGCCGGCGGAGGCGGCGGAGGAGGAAGGACCTCGCGACCATTGGAGACGACTCTGTTCCTCAGGTTGCCCAATTGCATTCCGCTCGAAAGCGTCGGCGTCGGAGTATTGTTAGCACTAGGAGGTGCTGGCGGCGGATGCGCAGGTCGTAGAGTAGCAGTACCTCTTATTGCTCGGTAAGCAGAAGGGGTGAGTTGGGATTCGGAGTTGGGGGTGTAGGGAGGTGGCAGCGAATACTGCGAATATTGAGGATGTTCCATGTAAGCGGGAGGTGCCGGATAAGCCGTGGGACTCGAAGAATTGCGAGCATACAGTTCGGGGTTGTAAGATGCATGAAGTTCTAAGCTGTTCGGGCGTAACGGTCCGTGAAACGGAACTCCGTTATCGTCGAGCCTCATTTGACTCGGAGAGATTCCGTAGTGGCTTTGATCGAAAAATTCTCTCTGCGCTGCATGTTGGCGATATTTTTCCCTCGTATTATGCGGCTGGCGAACTTTCTTATTGCGTCTAGCACCCCCTTCTATTCGAACTCTGTGTGGCTGCAAATTAAACATTACAAAATTAAATTTTTGTTTTAAATCTTTTTTTCCTTCAATCTTTTTAAACTCACTCTCTTTCCTTTGTCCAACATGATTCGCTCGGTGTCCTTGAGCATGTCTTGTCTCCATAGTTCGAAAAAGTAATTCGGATCGGTATAAAACTTAAGACCGTCTTTTCCATCTTCCCTGTACGGATTGAGCTTATCCAAAGGCGGAGGTTTATCACATTGTTTGTACGTTTCAAGCATCGCTGTTGGAATGGTAGACCGAGATACAACTTGCTGATCGTAAATGATTGAACTCTTGAATGCTTTCCTCATGTGTATATCTTGTAGCGATACTATTCAAACCGTAAAGTTTATTTCAACGTTTTTTAAATCAATTCAATTTCATTCCGTTTTTTACCTTCTTCGACATTCGAATCCAATTGGGTGACTTTGACACCCAAGCGTTCAACTCGGACCCGAATCGAATTTGTACGCCGAACGATGTGACTTGCTTCGCTAAATAAATCGCTGAATATATCTTCAGCATGCTTGCTCAAACTACTCAACTGGCGGATGATGTTTGCCAACGTCCCGTTTGTCACGCATTCCAATTCATTAGGAACCTCAACTGGTATTGCACCTCGACTCAAATACACAGGTTCAACGACTCGCTGGAGAAGCGGCATCACTTAAATATTTACCTACTAATACAAATAACACAAATGAAAAATAATTACAATTTTTTTCTCACCTTTTCCGCTTCTTCAGAGCTCATTAAATCATCGAATTTGACTGCAGTTTATACCTTTACACAATTTTTGATCCAGATTAATGTTTCTATGGTAATAATCTGTATAATGTTATTATGCTAACATTATGAATTTTTTTTCTTCAAAAATAACAATGTATGTTTCAGTATCAAAGGAAATAGCTTGGTTTCCTGTTGGTAAATGAAATCAATGAGCTGTCAACTTGGATCAAGTTCAAGTTTTCAATTATGGGTTGGAAAAAAATGCCACAACTGGATAAAAGCGCAATTTAACTCACATCTGCCACTGGATTATTCTCCAAATACACTTTCCCATGTGTCAAAATATTAAAGGGTTAACCAGGATGCAGGCCAATTTCGTTCAATTCGATTTAATTTAATCTGCACTGACGCACCAATGCAACTGATTTTCACCAACTCGCTTCTTATAAATTGATTTGTTAGAAAAGATATCGCAAGATACTGAGTAAACATTTAAACACACACAGGAAAAAAAATTAATAAAAAAATAAATTAAAAAATTAAAAAAAAAAAAATTACAGTTGCGGGAAGTTAATAATATTTCCACTTAATTTCCTGCTTTGGTAAGACCTTGCAACCAGATTACTAGAAACTTCATTTCAGCATTTAGAGGAAATTATTCAAAAAAAAAAATTAATAAATAACTTTTTTTTTTGAGTAATTTTAAAACAATTGTTTTTTTGGACCGCAAAATAAAATACAAAATGGCAGATAATCTTTAAAGCAATTAAAGATGGATCTAAAATAATATATATTCGAACACTTAAGTGGAGGAAAAACAAAACGACTTGTTCCATAGCTTTGAAAAACAATACTCATTACAGTAATTAGTACAGACGGAAAATTTTCGGTCATGAGTGCCGAGACTTACAAATCCATGTTTGATGTTGTTTCAGTGAGCGGATATCTTTACAGTTTACTTAACCTCGTTTACGCACCGTCAAAGCGTAAATTTTGTTTAGGAAATGCATAAAAGTTGTAATGGAATTGATAAAGTAGTAAATAAATGCGATTTCAACGGGAAAAGTTGGCGAAAGTTGGGAAAGTTGTCGTGTGTCGTTGGTCGACACACGAAACGCTGTTTTTCCCAACATTGATTTTTAAACCGATTTCGCCAGTCGAAATACAATTTCAATTTTTTCACGTGATATACAAACCTTTGTTCTATTTCGACAGCTTCAGCGGTATGAAAAGGTGACCGTGGTTGCAGAAAAGAACATTTTATCGAAATTTGACATTAACTAAACGTCAAAAGGTGACGGCCATCAAGATGGATTCTTGTTCGTCATTCAGTTTCTGCGAGATGTCACAAAATAAAAGTAAACAACTGCAGAAAATTGTTTTTGTTTATTTTATTCATATATTTTATTTAATAAATTATTATTTTTATTTATAAAGTATAAATATCAAAATTCTTTTTTTTTAAAAACAAGAAACATAAAAACAGCGGTTTGCAGCCGCCATTAGCCACAGCTGATTGGTTGTTAAAAAAATAAAAATTAATAACTCAAAAAAGTCTTAAGAAAATAAAGAATAAGATTTGTTTTTATTCATAAATTTATTCCAAATATATTTTGCCTTTTAAATTGTTACTTTTTGCATTTACATTACACACATGACGACATTGAGGCGGAGATTTAGGCGCCAATTTCAAACCTCAAACTTCATAGTTTACCATTAAATTTGTGCTTACTTAAATAAAAAGAGGTTTCTATTAAAAATTTCACAAAAACCTTGCAAAAGTCTTTATTCTGCCAACTAAATTTTTAAAAAAAATTTAAAACGTAAGCAATTTAGTATTTAAAAAGAAAAAAAACACATTTTTCAAAGAAGGACAATTTCAGCTCAATGGGTGTACACTAAGCAAAAAATAGATCTTAAAGGTGATTTAATTTAAATGTAAAACGTGACAGTAAAGTAGATATCCGTGTTAGCCAAACCTTAAAACTTTCTCATGGCTAAGTCTTTCTCAGTGGCTCCATCTGACTTTGACCCAAAATTTTTCCCTACCCAAACACGTTTATTAAGGGCGTATCCATTATTAAATTTGCTATTGAACACTCATATTTTCCTTCCAAAGCCGAAAATCTATCACTTATAGAACCTTTAACCTTGACCGATTTGCTTGCAAAGGCTGACACTGACATAGGAATTCCTGTGCGTATATAAAAGAAACAATCGTCTCTGCTAGTCCATACCAAGAACAAACAGCAATGTGGCAAGTGGTAAGTATACATTACATTTCCTACTACTCCGTATTTCAAAACCTCTCGGAGTCGCACCACTTAATAAAACTTGAACAAATTCACATTAAACTGGGTCAGTAATTCTGATTGGAAAATTTGGAAAATCCGCTTTAGGGTGGTCATTTATTGCAATACTGCATAATCAACTTTTCGATATGAATTTGTTACGCCATTCTTATGTAATTCGTCTCAAATAATTACTCTAATTCCTGCACAATTAAACTTAATTTCTTATTACTTGATTTTTTTTTAGATTCTAGCTACCCTTTTTCTCTGCTGGGATGTGTGTTTGACCCAAGAAGGCACATTTTCAGGGCAACCACAACAGTACCAACAGCAGTACCAGCAACAACCAGCACAGTACCAACAACCAGCACAGTATCAGCAACAAGCGCCATCGCAACAACGGCCGAATCCATTCTCAGCTCCACCAACTGGTTTTCTGCACAACCAAGCCCTAGATGGCTCTTATAATTTCGCTTACCAAACCAAGGATGGACAAACCAGAGCCGAAACCACTGGAGCCGATGGAGCGGTTCGTGGATCATACGTCTACACATCTCCAGAAGGCCAAGAAGTAAAGGTCTCTTACACGGCTGACAAAAATGGTTTCCATGCCGACAGTGACGCCATTCCTAGAGCACCCGGTCCCGTTCCATCTGCGGCTGCTCCTGCCAGCCAGTACGCAGGGCCCCAGTACACTTCTCAATATTCTCCTCCACCACCACAACCACAATATGGAGCTTCGCAGCCGCAATACCAACCGCAATACCAGTCTCAATACGCTGCAGCACCGTCTCAATCCCAATACGCGGCTCCCGCTGCTCCTAATTACCCTTCGACAAGGACTTTGGGAAATGCCCCTATTGCACAATATTCGTTCGGAGAACCAAATATTCTTTCCAATTTACAAGGGCTGTTTAAAGCTCCATCACAATAATAATTTGTAGTATTTTTCTTAACAAGTGTAATTTTCTTTTTAATTTTTTTTTGTTCGGTTGTATCAACTATGTAATAAAATTCGTACGTAAAAAAGAATTGCGTAAAATGTTATGATTAATAATAATCTGTCGACCTTTGGAATACAGTAAATACCTGTTTAACAAGTGTAATTTTTCGAATAAACTGGTACATTTGTTTAATTAAGTTTTGTCTGAATTCATATTTCTCTATTAATGTAAACTGCTACTCAAACAAGTACAATCAAGAAAATAAAAATTCAGGGAAAAAAGTGGGTTGAAAGTGAAAGGAAAAAATAAAAGGTCGAAAAAATGAAATCATCACCTTCGGCTAGGTAAAAGTAAAGGTGTGACTTTTGCATATAATAACGTGTTTCCGGCATGAATATACGCTAGATCAAGATAAAGACAATTTGATCAAAAATATTTTCATCACAAAAATAAAAAGAATTCTTTGTATACTGCTATTTTTTAAACGTTAATTCACGAGTTGTAATTCATCAATTCAAGTTCCATGCTGTAATAATTGTCAGTGTTGTGCAAGACGAAGCACTTGAAATCAAGTTTTAAAAAGGGCGGGGGCAAAAACAAACGCAGACACTTACAGCATTTGGTGTTTGGGTTTTAGTCCTTCAACCTTGATCTGTTTGTCCCAAATTCCCATGTCCATGTGTGAGGAAATAATGTGGGTCAATGGAGTGAAGGCAATCTCGTGCAGGCTGTAGCCTTCATGTCTTTATAAAAGCAGTTTGGACTTGTGACAAAGATGTTTGTTTTGCTTTTCAGTTGAGAAGGCAACATGACTAGATCATGCACGATGTCTTTTGCGGTAAGACTTGCTTTGAAATTCATTCTAATCCTTGTTAACCTTATACGAATCTTATCAACAGGTTTTCATACTTTCATTATTTTTTTATCCAAATATTTTCGCGCAACAAAAATTCCAACAAGAATTTTTCCAAGATGATTTCTCAGCTCGACCCTTGAGTCAAGAACAAGTCGCTCAACAGCGATTTGCTGCCCAGCAACGCTCTTTGCCGCAGCAATCTTTTCTCCCGAAAACGACTCCTGCTCCAGTTCCGCTGATTATCAAGCAAATTAACTCGGCTAATGAAGACGGCTCGTACACTTTTGGTTATGAAAGTCAGGATGGATCGTACCGAGTGGAAACTAAGGAAGCCGATGGACTTACTAGGGGTAAATACGGATACATTGATGCTGGTGGTGTGCTGAGAGAAGTGGAATATTCAGCTGGAGGACAATTTGGTTACGAACCGAGTGGATCTCACATCCAAGTTCCACCTCGTGCACCACCGAAGAAACCTGGCGAAGAGGAGGAATATGACGATCAAGGCAATCCCATTAACCCAAGACAACGATTTCAATCATTTGCTAATCCATCCGCATCGTTTGCTAGCGATCCCTCTCAATTTATCAATCATCAACCTCAACATGTGCCAGCACCTGCAGTTAGAACGCAATCAGTTCAACCTCTCGCAGCCCCACAACCACAACCACAACGTCAGAGTGTAAGATTCCCGGCTGCACAACCTCTGCCTTTGTCTCGTCCTAGAGATTTCACTTTTGAGGCCGCTCAGGCTCAAATTCAACCAATTCCACAACAACAACCTTTGCCGCGTGCCAGAGAGTTTGAATTCGGTGATGCCCAAGCACAAATTCAGCCAATTCCCGTCGCTCCACGTCAAAGGCAACCTCAAGTACAAGTTAGATTTATTGATGATGCACCAATAGCTGAGCCTGCGCCCAATTTTCAAGTCCAGAGACAACCCGCATCGTTTCAGAATCAGCGACAGCAACATTCACCTTTAAATGATTTTCTTAGTCAACTTCAGCAAAACCAAAGGCAGTTTTAGATGAAGGCTTATCATATACACAAATACAGTGCATTATAATTCTATTAAAAATTGTTTTTGTAACGAATTAAGCATAATTTAGACTACTGTCTTTGTATGACTGTTGACTAATAATCTGAAATCACACCATTACGTGTAAAAATGACCAATGAAATGCATAAAAATTATTTTAAGTACGAAATCGACTTTTTATTCTATTTCCTAATACATTATTTGATCTCTTAAAGCAAAGCAGCGTGTGGATATGTCATAGCAAGAATATAATCTTGGTTGTAGTTAACTTATTGAGGCTTGCAAACCAAAATTTCATAGTTTTGAATCGAAACTTCTAGGCCTCCGTAAGGAATATAAAGGCAACCGTGGCTAGGATGAATCTATATTATTAAACTTTAAATTAGTTCATAAAAAAAAATTTAAAAAAAAAAATGTTTTTGTTGACCTTTCCACATGTCATTGCATTTTCGTGCACTGCCTTTCCAATATATAATTTTTCTCCCTCTTGAGTTACGCCACCTTCAACAGCATTCTCTGGAATTTCTCCTCCAGAAGCTTCTACCCACTCAAACACTGCATTCTCTTCACCCACTAAAGCCTAAAAAAAAATACAAGTAATAATAATAATAATCAAGATCCAAATAAGTTCATATCGTGTACTTCGTATTCCGATGACTGATGTTCTTCGCAGTTCCAGCTGACGAAACAAGCTTGGTATTCAGGAAATATTTTTCCTGGGATGACATCACCAAACATCGTTGCTCTTCCTACATACAAAGTCGCGTCACCATCTTGACCTCCAACTACAGCCTCTGCCGGCATTTCTCCTGCTGAACACTGAACCCATTTATAAAGACCTGAAAATCAAAAAAATTGCTTTTTAAGAAGGAAATAATAATTTCTGTGTTTATCCAATTGCTGGAATGACCTCATCATTCTTTCTCATTGTTTAAAACCGCAGAATTGATTTTTATCAAAACTGACCTTGGATTTAAATAGTTAACATTTCTACAGGAAATAATTAAATTAATGAAAAATTCATCTAAAAGTATTTTTTCCCTGCCATTCACATTTCATTCCATGTTTTTTTTTCTCTGTTTTTTTCTATGTTTTTATTCACTGTAAATTAAATAAAAAATAAAACATAAAACATAAAATATTATTTTCGTAATAATTTTTAAGCTCGTATGACCAGTTTGATTTAAATTAATAAAAAATGATAGAATAAAGTGAACAATAAAAAAAATAGACAAGTTCACAAGACACCATGAAAGAAATCATTAATATAGATTTGGCGCATTTTATGTGATCATGCTTTAAGAAATGGTTGGATTGCATAGCAACTCTACAACAATATAAACTAACCTTCCATTTTGTTTGCTCTGCGAGAAGATTCCCCTTGCTCAAATTAATTTACAATAATATGAAATGATGCTCGTGTTGTAGTATGATACTTTCTTACACGTCATCATAGCCTCAAGCTGGACGTAACCTTGTTTTTTAATGTCTTATGGGAGTCCGTACTCTCATAGTATACTCCCATAGCTTTGGCGGTACAGATATACTTCCATAGCTTTTGCCCTCTTTAAATTTTGCAGCATTGCAGTCATCCCACGGTTCGCTTCCTTACATGTTGATTATGACGAATTCTCTACGGTCTGATGCGTGACCAATTCTCTGTGATGTGATGTGATGCAATGCGACTTCTTTTTGCAGTGTTCAAGAAGAAAACAAAAGAAAGAATCATAAAAAAAGAATATCTGCATCGGCCGGGAATCGAACCCGGGCCGCCCGCGTGGCAGGCGAGCATTCTACCACTGAACCACCGATGCGATGGTCAAGTTGCTCTAAAATATTATTTTGACGATAAAATATTTGTTGTCTTTTTTTTTTTATTTGCGACCGTTTTTATGGGGGGAACAAAAAGGGAATTTGTGTTTTGGAAATTTAATGAGATGAATAAAATGGATAATTAAAAGAAAAAAAAAATGTGTTGCATCGGCCGGGAAGCGAGCCCGGACCGCCCGGTGCCATTGAACCAGCGATGCAGTTACAACCCTTTGAAACAAACAAACAATGCAAATTATTTTAAGAAATTATCAAAATTGTTGACGTTCTTTTCAAAAAAGAATAAAATATACATTAACTGAAAATAAGAACGTAAAATAAAAAATAACTACAAAAGAAAATACAATAAAATTTTGACTGAAGGAATGAATTTCCATTAAAAGAAAATACTATTTTTACAACTTGTCAAAAAATGCATTGGCCGGGAATCGAACCCGGATCACTCGTGTGGGAGGCGAGAATTCTACCACTGAACCACCAATGCTATATTTATTCCTGAAAATATTTTTATAGAAAACCATAAACTTTTGGCTAAACAATGCATAAAAAAAAGCATAAAGTTTCAAAACAATTGCATCGACCGGGAATCGAACCCGGGCCGCCCGCGTGGCAGGCGAGCATTCTACCACTGAACCATCGATGCTCACATCATCGGCTCCCATTTGATATGCATATGTACTAATTCATAAATTAATTTAACATATTTTCATATAAAAATTAAAAAAATACTTCAATATTCAAAGTTAGCACAGAAATGCATGAAAATACACTAAATTCATGGAAAATATAGTGTAACCCCCTAAAAGTCTTTTGCCAAGAATACATAAATTAAAATTTTCGCCGTCGAGAGGCGGCGAAATTGGAATTGTTTTGATTGTTTGTTCCCAGAATTAAATGGCTGCTGCAACACAATTTTTTGTTAGAAGTTGTTCCTGACACAAGTTCAAATACCGATATGTCTGAAGACTTAAAAGCGCTGTTGATTGTGCTGAGAACAGGTATACAATTCGTGCATTAAATATTTCAAAAGAATAGTTTTACAATGATAATCTTACAGCTAGTCGAGCTTTGATATTCTTTCTCAACGTTGGATTGCCCCTATTTTCCATATACACAGGTAAAAAGATCACTTCACGATCGTACTACAAAATTTTGAAATGCAAAGTATACAGTACACAATACAGAAAGTTTACATTGCTGTTGTTTTAGGTTACAAGTACTCCAAAATGTGTCCAGCTGAATCATACCTTCCAAAATTTATGTTAGCAGACGGCATTCTTATGTGCTTGGTTATCTTAAATCGAATCAAGAGAGTGTTCCAAGATTTACCGGCAGAAATTTGTAGTATTACTGAAAATGCAGTTGCTATTTCCTGGCTATTTTGCTTTTTAACACGTCTGTTTTCGCATTTTTTTCCCCTCTCAAACAAATTGTTCAAACGTCCATTTAATTTCTTTTAGGAACTTTCTTCATATACAATCTTTCCATTCCAGACTTGATGAACGTGAAGGCTCAAAATTATTGTCACAGATATGTTTATGGCACGTCCGTTGTGTTAGTTGTAATCACATGGCTGGGATTATATATTTATTATTTCTTTTGTGTTTAAGCATGTTTTCAAATGCCCTCCTTTCAAACTCACAAAATATAAAATTAACGAATAAATTCAAATTTTAAAGTTGTTCAGCAAATAAATTATATGTGTATAACACATTTGCAATCTATTTTTTTTTATTTTTTTACAATATGACAAACATCTCTTACTTGCTCCAAAGTTCCGAACGTTACAGTCATATAATATAGTTACACGAATGTCATGCGGAAAAGCCACTCGCGTGTGTCCACAATCGGGTCAGTTTTCGAACATCACTCATTTCGCACACGTCCAATTTGAAGTGACGTTTTAAAATTAAATTTATCGAATGTTAAGAGTTTTAATCATTCATAAATCGTATTTAACGTTGTGATAATGTGATTTGATTTGCACAAAATCAAATTATGACCATAAATCACTATTCATTTGCATAGTTTATGATTTATTACTTGATTTCATCACTCGTTGAATAGAAAAAGTGAATGTTAGCCATTTACTTACAAAATTCGCTACATTTTTCGCTTATTTGCACGAATATCGGCTCGATTTTAGTCCTCGATCTTGAAAACCTTTGGCACAAAAAAAGTTTCTTTTAGCTGAAAAATTCTTTTTCCTAATTTACTTGAGTTTGTACGTGTATCCATATTGTTGAAAAATGCCATTTTATAGTTGTCAGGTTTGTTGGCGCCTGGCTTGCATACATTTGAACGTAAAAACCTAAGGTGTCAGCTGGTGAAGTTGTGATTTTTGTCTTGACTATGGCGCCATAATGTCGCCATGGCTCTTGTTCTATCGTCTGCAAATTAATCATGCAGGTCTGAGCGCCCTTCATTAAAACATTCGTACAGAGTTTTGATGAGCATTGATTGAGGACCGAGACGTATTGATATTTTTATGGCGCCAGACTTCAAGCAACTTGTGCGGCGCAAAAGGAAATTTACTTTTACTTAACCTACATTTGCAAAACTCTTCAAAGAAAGAAAAAAAAATACATAATCGAGCAAACTTTCAGCTATTCAAACGCGCAAGAAAATTTTTGTTTCAAACAATCTGTTTGAATAAATCAGGCAGAAAAGTGGCGCCATTTTGATAGTGCTAAAAGCAACAAATTGAATTCCCCACAGATTTCATCTATTCCCTTCTTAAAACTTCCTCAAATGTATTTAAATCAGATCAACCTACAAACAAGAATGCGGATCTTCATTATAAACTGTATAGGCTAACATTAGTAACACAAATTATACATTTATTTTAAACAAAAGTTAAAAATAAAAACACTTAAATTCTAAAAAACTGCCATTTTATTACCATTTTCCTTGTATTAAAAGAAAAGAAGAAGAAAAAAACTCATTAAAACTTAAATTAGCATCAAATAACTAATATTAGATTATTCCAGTTCCTGTTTTTAGAGAACAAACTGTTATACTCATTTACTAGTCATCATGTTGGGCGCCATAGGCAAATAAACCAGGCCTTGTTCTTGGTAATTTCGGCGCGTGTCTCAGTCACTAAAGACTCTGTTGGTGGTTACGTTTGTGGTCAAAGCGGCGGTTTTTGTGAATGCAATAAATGAACCATTATGGCAAACTGTTGACGAACTGATGCAACCGATAGACCGCAATAAATAAAAATAAAAAAATATATAAAAATTCTATCTATATTCGAGGCACAAACTAATTGAAATAAAAAAGAAAAAAAAAACGAAAAAAAAGAGCAGATTGATGACCTGACTGTACATCATTTGTTCATTAGACTCATTAAAAATTCTAAAAATACACAACTTTTTCAAAATATTTAAGAAAATATCCGTGTTTTAAGCAAACTTGTATTTGATGCCAGTCTGGGCATGCAGTCGCATTGGCGCTGGACCATCTTCCACTTGGAGCCACTGGGACCCTTCGTCTCCCCCCCACGCACTTCGATAAGACACTTGCACTACTTATAAATCGCAAACCATCTCGTTCAGCACAGAAGCTCCGCGACGACTATCCAGACAACTGCACTCAAACACGACAAGGTCAGTCAGTTTCATTATTGATTTTCACTTTATCAATATTCCGATTGCTTTCCATTTCAGATTATGAAACGTTTCGTTCTGCTTGGCTTGTCAATTGTATTGACATGTGTTTCGGCAAGAATGACCCCGACAAACCTGACCGATCTCAACCGATTTTCCCGTCGACAAAGACTGCTCATAACGAATCCCGACTGGACCTTGCGCACCCCGAAGAAAAGACAAATGAACCCTAAAGACTTGTTCCCAATCCTGGGACCCTTTTTCGACCCTCAATGGATGTCGGTGGACAAACCGAAAATTCTCGTCGTCAACCAATTGTACGCAGATGCGGATACTACATCGCCGCTGAGTAAATTACGAAGCGATTTTAAGAAATTGAATTTAACCGCCATTTTACCTGAAAATAATATAACAGCATTGGAAGAATGGCTTTTAAGTAAGTATTTTCAAACTTATTTCAAAAAAAAAAAAATTTAAAAATAAAATAAATTTAAAAAGAAAAAAAAATAAAGAAAAATTGGAATAAAATTTTTTACTTTTTGTTCAGAAAAAGTTTCGTGTCCAGTCAAATTCACCTGGCACGACGTCGGACCACTATTTTGGCCCCGTTGGATCAGAAGAGGCAACTGCTTTAATGACCCCAACGTTCCCTGTTCGTGGCCACCTGGAATGCAGTGTGTCCCTGCGGAAAGTTTCACAATACAAGTTCTTCGATGGGTATGTACTCGACGTAGAAGCACGGACGGGACTTTTTCACATAAATGTCAATGGATTCGAGTTCCTTATCCAGTCACGGCTGAGTGTTTCTGTTCCTGCTAAAAAAAAAATAATAAGAAATAAGAAAAATCGTATCTTTACTTATTTATTATTCCATAATAATAATATTCTACATGTATTTATTTATTTCGAATCGATATAAAATAAAGGAATTATTTTACTAATGCTATTATCATTGATCCTTATAAAAACAAGCCCAAATTAACTATTAACGTTGGGTCATTTGACTTTAAACCATTTTGGAAAACCCCCTACTGCTGATTTGCTTTTTACTCTAACTCTAATTCCCTTAAGCTGAGCTCACAATTCGAGCTCACGTTAAAAGTGGGAGTGGGTTAATTCTATTGAAAAGAAGTCTTAAACACTTTAAAGCGAGGAATCCCTTTTCCTCTTCAAAGGAGTATAAGACTCAAGAATTCACCTCTTTTGGTGTGGAAAACGACATTTTTTTTCTTCCTTCAAATTGTCAAACAATCGGTGCCAATAAAAGGTGCTTAGAAAACACTTTAGTATATTAGACAGGAAATTGTATTAGTCTGTGAAAATCTCCCAGGTATCCAAGTCACCTGCGGAGAATGCAGACTCAATGCTCAAAGGAAGTGTAAAGTCTGGTGCGAAAAACCTCAACAAGTTTCCATTTTTTTAAAAAAAAATAAAAATTTCTTTTATCAAATTCTAATTTCGGTTGGATTTTTATTATTATTATATTTTCTTATTTTTTTATACATTTAATCCAATGCAAAATCGTTGAGCAACTGAACAGGGAAAAGATGAACTGTGAATAAAATTAAGTCCCCTTTTTAATTCTATTGGCGCCACAATTTTTTAGGGGGGCAGTCACTTTGGCGCCTTATATCAAGCAGGAAAAACGAGCTTTGTGCGCATGCGTAGTATCGAGAGAAACTGTCCCCTCCTCTTGAAAGCACTTGAAGGATGTCGGGGGTCTCCAGAAATGTCGTGGCTGGTCCTACGCCCAAAAGCCCTGCACAGGAAAGTCCACACTCGCCTCTCACAGCTAAGCAACACCGCAATGGCACTTTACCTGGTCAGTTTTTTATCATTATATTTTGCATTTTTTATTTTTTGTTTCACTTTTTCTTGCTTTTCATTCAACTTTTATTGTGTTTTATGCCGTTTAAATTTTTTTCTTTTACTTTTATTTTTACTTTCTTTCTGTTATGAGTTATATCATAAGGGGGGAGCGTTGGGAATTGTTTGATTTCAGGTAAACAGGTTCAAACTTTGCTTTTGTAAAGTTAAGAAAAATACATATATATTTTTAACTTTACAAATTTCAAATTTTAAATTTCTTTTTCTCTGAATTGCGCATGATTTTCCAGATTCTTTTAATTTGGATATTACAAAACAAATCCTTCGGACTGGGCCACACTCAATCAGGAGGCGCGACTCTCCGCCCCTCACCATCACACGATCTTCCAGTTCTAGACCTGATCGAACCAACAAGTAACTTGTACGACCCACACGCAGAAAACCTCGACTCGCGAGTTTTACGGCAACGCCTCGGACCCCACTTCGATCCGCGCTGCATGAGTGTCCAACGGCCACTGGAATCGTTGGTCAGGCCCAATAGTTCTTTGGCCGCCTTTGGATTCAAACAGAATAAAATGGGTCGTTTGATTCCCTTGGGTCGAATGCCAAGAATCATTCGCAAATTGGAATTGGATTATATTCGATTGCCCAACGGGAAAAAAGTGAAGACGCGTTTGAGTCCAAATCTAAAAAGAAAAATGCAACAATTTTTGTGGTTGCACACTCATTGCTCGGTGGTTCATGTGTGGAAGGATTTGGGGAACCGATTTTGGCCGAGATGGTTACGCGAGGGTCGGTGTATACCAGCTGCTCCACATTTTTCCTGCTCATTTCCCAGAGGAATGTCGTGCAAACCGAGTCAATCAGCTACTAAAGTGGTATGTAAAACAACCAACGAATCCAATTTTTCTCTACCATTAATTTCGTATAATTTTAAATATATATATATTATTTATATTTATACGTACAAACGATGTCAGTTTCATCCCATATGGAATGAAACTAACATCGCGTATTGTATTTATTAAAACGTCAAAGTGATACGCATTTCAAATTAAAAGTTTTTATATTTATGCATACTTTTTGTTTAGAAAAAAGTTTTATTATATATTATATATACATATATATAACTTTTTTTTTCAAAATTTGATTTTTGTAAAATAAAAAAATACATCTTTTTTTAAAAATATTTTTTTTTTTAAATTGAATTAAATTTTTTTTTTTTAGATTTTACGTTGGCATTGTAAAGACTGGGAATCATTAACCGATTGCGACTGGATTCAAGTGCGATACCCATTGGTCACAGCTTGTTCATGTTCTTGCTAAAGGACAATTATTTCCATTTTATAAACACGTAGTTATTTTTTGTAGTTATTTTTATATATCACTTTTATTAATAGTTCAAATAATTAATTTTTAATAGTCAATTTTAAATGTTTTTTTTTGTAGCTTAGTGTTATAATATATATACATTTCATCCCATATTAATGGATACAAATATCACCTATTTATTTTCTTTAGTGTGTAAGATCTGTTTTTGTATAGAAGGAACTCATCATTTTCATCAGCATAGCAATAATTTATGTATTAAGTTAGAAATAGACCGATTTTTCATATACAAATTCCATGTAATTTAAAGTGTATGATTTGTTAAATAATGAAGTAAATTTCTCTTTACCTCATAACTTATTGTTTCTAGTCACTTAAAAATAGTGTTCGAAGAAATAAATTTTTCCTAAATATTTTTTTTGTCTTTAAAATGTTGTATATTTCTAATTCTGCCTCGCCTCTACCTGTTAGCAGAAGCTTTCACCATAAAATTAAAATAGAAAAAATAGAAAATCTTTATGCGATTAGCACAGAATTACACACTTCCCACGCCACACTTTTCAAATGCCATAAAATGAACTTTATAAAAATATCTTTATAGTTACTTAGTGGCATTTGATTTCAACACATACTTATAACGTACACGTATAAATTTCCTATTCTCTGTCTCCGAACAAATCTATATAAATCCACGTCATACTCTAAAGAATTTTTTTTTAAATCAAATTATTAAATATATACACTACTAGTTTTATTTAGTAACCCTTTCAGTGGTAACTCGAAAGTCTGCTTATTTTCCCTACTGTTAACACATCTGAGACTCAAACCTCCATTAAAAAATGAAATTTAAATCTATTAATGTAAAAAGTAAATGCTAAGCGCATTAATAAAGTAATTTAGACTAAACAAAAAGCATTTAAAACATATTTAAACTGATTTTGTCAATCTAACTTGAAAAATGGCGGCCGATTTAGTTTGTTTTCAGTCGCATAGGGGAAATGTGCACGACATTTAAACAACAAAACATGTTTAACTGCAAGTTATTCATTCGTCTACTGTGTATACGCAACAAGAAAGATTTCAATACCTGATCGACTAACATTCGAGGGTGATTTTTCCGTAAGAATTTTGATGAATCTACATTTGTGACATTTTTAGCTGATTTCTGCAACCATTACACAGAGAAATTAAAATATTGTAAGAAATAAAGCGAATGAAGCAAATTGAATAATTTCTTACCATATTTCTTTTAAATAATAACTCTCCTTCTCAGGTCTCAACATAGAGAATAATTAACACTTAACCCCTATCATCCGTAAAAATATTTTCATTTCCATTTTACAATCAATTGCATAAAAATTCAAATATAATCTTTAATTACAAGTGCGATATCGGTTGTTTCTTTTGCACATCCAGATTTGCTTTTAAAAAAAGACTCCGAAGATGACTTCCCTCCCGAACTGACCTAAAAATAAATCATTTTTAAATTAAAAACTGTTGATACATGACAACAATAAAAGCCTTACAGTTTTCATAACATTCCGCACTTATGTAATAACATATTTAATTTGTCAGCTGCTCAACTGTCTGCAGATTTAAAAAAAATAAATACACATAAACTTAAAATTCTATAGAATCTTGCGAAGAATTAATTAATTACTCTGAGATGACGTTGAATCAATTCGAAAATTTGCTGCTACAATATGAACATATCTGTATTAGAAGTTAAATATCTGGGTACAGTAACGTGTTTTAGAATGCGACTCGATCTGAATCTAAAAATAAGAAAATAAAAGTTAAAACACAGCACAACACAACGCACATTTATTTGTTTTTTCACTTACGTACATACAAATAAAAGCTCGAAAGTTTATGATAAATCAACTGGGGGTTAAGTCACACATTACCGGTATATTCTATTCAAGGAAACCAATTTTTTTTCTGCTTACTCGACAAATTAAATAAGAAACGATGCTTGAAATTGGAAAACGAAGCAAATGTTTGAAACATGATTACGTCACACGAATCCTGGGAAACGCCGACCAACGAACCAATGACGTTTCAGTACCACTCCAAGCTAACTCGCATGATGCTCTGTTTAGCCACATTGAATAGACCGACCACAGTATAGAGAAGAGACAGTAGGGCAATGTGTGTTAATCCCTGGCCTGTAGTTGCATCTGCGCATGCGTCTAACGCCACCTGGCGGCCATCTAGTATCAACCTCGAGTTTTGTATTGTGCACATGTAGTATTTTTATTTCGTGTTTCCAAAAAACATAATAAAAACATTATTTGCAACTTATAATGAAACTAAACGGTGGGAGATATTGTGGGGCACTTCATTGCAATAATAATGCAATAAGAAATCCAACGTTATCATTTTTTAGATTTCCTAAAAATCCAGACAGGTAAATATTATCCAAAACTTGTTCAAACACCATTAAATTTTTAATTTTTTATCGTAATTTGTGAAAAAATCGAGATAAATCGTTAAAAATATTGTATTTTCGCACAAAATCATTACTTATCGTTAGAAAATACATTAATTTGTCACAAAATTGCAATAAATAGTTAGAATTTATCGTAATTTTTCACAACATATATCGTAATTTGTCAAAATCACATTATTTATCGTTAGAACATACCGTAATTTGTCAAACAATTGCGATAAATTGTTGACGAATATTGTAATTTGTCAAAATTATCATATATCGTCGAGAAATCGTAATTTCAAACAAAATCGAAGTAAATTGTGATAAAATGTTGTAATTTCACACAAAATCGCAGTAAATTGTGATAAAATGTTGTAATTTTACAGAAAATCGCAGTAATTTTTGATAAAATGTTGTAATTTCACTCAAAATCGAAGTAAATTGTGATAAAATGTTGTTATTTCTTTGCATTACATTTTTTAATTACATTTTTAAAATTAAATAGAAGTAAACGATGGTTAATAAACACGCGCCGCTCAGATCTGGATGGGGAAACGACAGATTATTTATATAAAAATATATGCTTGTGCAGCCAACATTTCACTGACAGTATGTTCATGAATGTCACGGAACGAAATTCTCTAGTATGGAATGCTATACCAACAGAATTTAGTGTTCCAAACAAGCCAAAAGCTCTTGAAAATAAAAGGAAAACCAAATCTTCACTTGGTTTGAGAACAGGTATATCTTTTGGTTAAATAATTTTGGTTAAATAATAATTCCTTTAAATTTATAAAAACTACAGCTGATAATGAAAATCAAAGTCAAACCCAAAAAAGAAAAAGAATTGTCAAAACTGACCCAATCAAGAAATTTAAAGAAAACAAGATTCCTTTCATCAACAGTAATTATTTAAACAAACAATCTGACATTTGCTTAATTAAATATAATGATTTCTCCAGGCCCTCCATTGGAAAGTAGTAATTATTCTGACATCACTGCAAACAATTCCATTGATTGTTATGTCAGTGATGACAGTGATGACACTACGAATCAGACGAAATCAGCCGCAACAGAAGTTCAAAGTTGCAAACAATACACGCCAAGAAAAAAGAAACTGCAGATGCAAATAACCAATTTACGCCGAAAACTTAAACGCTCTGAAGATTCTAAACAAAGGCTGTCATCTACAACAAAACCAGTGTCAACAAATGATGCCTTAAAAGTTCTTGAAAACAAGCTAACTCCTCTGCAGTATGAACTTTTAAGAGCGCAAGTCAAAACAAGCAATGAAACATCAACATCCAGAAAACATTGGTGCCCAATAATGAAAAGTTTTTCTTTAGGTTTAAATTATAAGGGTGCAGGTGCTTACAGGTATGTAAAAAATTATATTCGCTTGCCATCTAAAAGAAGTCTTCATAACTTTTTACCTCAACAAATCCTAGATTGTGGATTGTGTGAGATAGTAATAAACTCTTTGCAAAAACCTAAACCAAACGAATCTATACTCTGCTCACTGTGTATAGATGAAATGAGTTTAAAAGAACATTTATTCTACTGCAGTAAGAGAGATATAGTAGTAGGCTTTGAGGATAATGGTATTGTAAATGGGCACAAAAAAGCTAACTCAGCATTAGTTGTAATGTGCCAAGGTTTATTAAAGAAATTTAAGCAGCCTGTTGCATATTCTCTATGCAATGCATGTACTAAAACAGAGAATGTTATAGCAATAATTAATAAGTGTGTCCATTCTCTTGACAAGGTTGGGTATTGTGTGGTGGCAGTGATTACGGATCAAGGCCCTAATTTCTTATCAATGGCTAATGAATTAGGAGTAACAACAGAAAAACCATATTTCTTTATTAATTCAAAAAAAATATTTTATATGTACGACCCCCCCCATCTCTTGAAAAGTATTAGAAATAATTTTATGAAATATACAGTGCATTTTGAGGGAAAGACTGCTTCATGGGATATAATTAAATCTGTGTATTTGGAGGACAAAAAAAGAAATTTTCGCCTTATGCCTCGAGTCACTGAAAAACACATCAATGTAACAAATTTTGGAAAAATGAAAGTTAAACTGGCTAGTCAAATTTTTAGTCACTCTGTTGCTGCAGCAATTGAAACGGAAGTGGCTAAAGGTTTTTTACCTGCTAAGGCATTAGAAACAGCTGATTTTGTTGGGAGAATGGACAAATTGTTTGATTGCTTTAACAGCAGTAACATAAGTTCAAATAAACGTTTCAGACGAGCTATTGGTGGGAAAAATGGGCAAATTGAGGATTTTATAAAACGGGGATTGTTATGGATGGGTTCTCTTCAGTTCAGAGACACAAAAACAAATAAAAATGCAAAAAGTATAAAATGTGTACGTGGATGGCTCACAACAATGAATGCTTTGCTTCAGTTAAAAAAGTATTTAGGAGAAGAACCAAACAATGTTACTTTTTTGTTTACACGAAGGCTTAACCAAGATTCTCTTGAAAATTTTTTCGGCATAATTCGAAGTAAGGGGGGATTTAATGACAGACCTACACCCATACAATTTCAACGTAGCTTTCGTCAAGTTTGTATGAACAACATGTTACAACCTGGTATTAATGGAAATTGTCTTGATTTTTTGAGGATTTAGCCACAGATTTAACTACATTAAACAATGTTGACTCGTCTTTGGATTCAGGAAATAAAATTCACTTGCTTTCAATGACATCAAATATGAACACATCTGAATATATTTTTCCGGAATTAAAAGTTGAGTCGCCATTTCTTAATGAAAAGGAATCTTTCTTTTATTTTAGTGGATATTGCTTGAAAAAAATTTTATTAGAACATGAGTGTAATCAATGTCAAATTGAGCTAAATGGGACTAGGGAATTGGACATGCCAGAAAAGTTATTCTGTTTTTTTAAGGCATATGATAATAGTGTTGATACATTTGCTAATTTAAAAATTCCTTCTAATTTATTTGTAGAATTTTTAATGGAATGGGAAAAAATTTTTTCGCTGTTGTTTGGTTTGCATGGCAACAAACCAAATATTAAAAAGTGTATAACTTATAAACTTAAAGAAGTCCCTTGTACATTCAGTTGCACTGATTTTCCAATATTTAAATTATGTGAATATTTTTTGAAAGTGAGAATTTACTACACCATCAAATTTCATAATAATAGCCATAATATTAAAAAACCAACTAATTCAAAATTAAGCAAATTAATTCATGCTTAAATTATTCACAACAAATTAAATCCTGATTGAATTTTTTAATTTAGCAAATGTAAGATTATTCTAATATTTAATATATTGATTTTTAATAAGTTTTTAATCCGTGATTGGAATTAAGTTTGAGTTTTTAATGTTAATTTTTTTAGAAATGGATAAGTCTAGTGAACTTTTTGTTGCGAGACTTGCAGTTTCTGCCTGTTTATTGCCTGTAGATACAGTGAAGCAGAGGAATTGTGAGTTCTAGTACAAAATGTTGAATCACGCCGCTTCAGCAGTCTAAAAAGAAGTTGCTAAATGATGGAATCTACCAATTCTTGATCCCAACTTATCTAATTTGTCTGCTAGAAAAAACAAATTTTGGGGATAGCAAATCCAACTCTCTACCTCCTCGTGGTTATCTCTGGTGAAAACAAAATGAGAGCAATGGTACTTTAAAATGATTTAATAATAAAATGGTGAATTGAAATAATTACAACACATGGTGCTCGTCATTCGTAATTTGCAAAGATGTGTATTTTTGCAAATTGATTTAAAAGAAGAGAAAAATAAGTAAAATTGAATTTAGAATGTACTTAAAACATTCCTATGAAGCATAAAAACAAAGATTTCACATCGTTGAATGATCAACTCGTTGAACTTGTTCGGTGTGTATTTTTCTGGGACGTACAACGGTGTTTTTCCGGTTCGTTTAGCCGGCGATCAAACAATCGATTACGATTTTTCTTTGGTTGGGATTCGCACTCACGGTTCATTCAACTCGTACACTTCGTTCGGGAATGTACGGTCGATTCGCAGTGTCATCGTCGTCGTTTCCTTCAACTGCATGCGTGCTGTGACGCGGGTGCAACGGTGATCATGACGGGAATTTACGGACGATTCGCAATGAGTCTTCGTCGTCTTCGTCTTCGTCTTCGTCGCTGCTGTGGCAGGATTTTAAAATTTTAACTATTTTCATCAGTTTTCATTTTTAAATTAAGAAATCAGTGTGCTTTTTTCTTTCTTTTCATAACTGTTCCATTCTGTGAAAAGAAATGGAATTTTCAAGGAGAAATCCAATGGTGTTCTAATTAACTGTACTCGACCACCACTAGAGGCGCAACACTATTTCTTGACATTTTATGACGTTTCGTGACGTCAGCTACATGCCACCAACATCAAAGGAACCGCGCAACGTTGCCCTACTGTCTCTTCTCTATACTGTGAGACCGACCATACGCGCAAAGTATTACGGGACTATCACAACTGGTCAAAGTCGTGAATCCACTGAAAACATGTTTTTACCACAGTATACTGGGTTTTTACTTTTTATAGAGGATATAAATTATTTTTATGATAAAACAAAATAACGAATGAACTACAGAAAATCAAGAAAAAAAAATGAGAATAATTTTAAAAATACGTTCCAGAATCAGTTCTCGTAAGTAAATCAACAAACGTAACAAAATATAGATGTTTCAAATTCTACCACCAGGTGGACTTTTAGTAGTACCACAGAGCATAGTTAGAACTAGGTTGTATCCTTGGTAAGAAGTAGGAACTGCAGTAATTCTTTACGAGATTCTTTACTACCGCAACGTTGGTGATTTCAGTTGCATTAATGCGCACATATATGTGCAAATGATAAATGAAAAAATACACTTCAGAGAAATAAATAAATAGTTCTTGGAAATGAGTTACGGTACTGGTTGGAGAGTTGTGTGTATTACAAAATCAACACACGTTTACTGTAGGTTAATTCAGCCACTGCATAAAAACATATCTTTGAAATCGCGGTTTGATTTTTAACAACAGCAATTTTTTTAAATATTTAGCAAAAACTGCATTTTTAAGCGAAGAAATTGATTTTTTAGTCATAAAATAAATGTGTTGAAAGGAAAAAACAAAGAATATAATAAACTTCTAAAATAATTTGGAATTTAACAATTGTTTTTATCACATACAGAATTCGCACCGGAGAAAAAAAAATTCCGACAACACCTATAATGCATTGCGCGAACTGACGTGCGGCATCTACTAACAAATGACGTAACTAAGCTAAAGTACGCCAAGCGGAATCGTATATCATCACTTTTAAAACTACTGACCATTTTTGCAAAACAATAAAAAGTAAAAATATCAAGAACAAAAGAAATATATCTAAACACTTACAAGAAATCTCGAACGCAAATTTTATTGTTGCGGAGCATTATGGGTGAAAGAATTCGGATGTAGAGGCAGAGGCTAGCCCCGGGCTAGCCCATGCGCTCGTGTCGCGCGGAATCCGTCTGTCGCTAAAGAGCTAAAGGGTAACAACCGATTAAGTTTTGATTGCACGAGCGAAATGGCAAACGAATCGAATTTCTACAGTGACGAAATGGAAGCCAGCTGTTCTAGACATCAACCAAATACGATGATCCAAACGACTCCCGAAAAAGCAAAAGTTGTAAACAAACGTTTACCGTCTCCACTTTCAAATTCTCCGAACAAGCGAATTAAGTCAGGTAAACAGTTATTGCCGATCGGAATTGTTACCATAACTTCGCCAAACAAAAATCCCCAAAAGAATTATTTCAGTCCCCAAAAGAAAGATTTTAGTCCCCAAAAGAAGGAGTTTAGTCCCCAAAAGAAGAACTTTAGTCCCCAAAAGAAGAACTTTAGTCCCCAAAAGAAGGATTTTAGTCCCCAGAAGAATTTTAGTCCCCAAAAGAAGAATTTCAGTCCTCAAAAGAAGAAATTCAGTCCCCAAAAGAACACGCTTACCAACTACTTCTTATCTCCGTCGAAGAGTTGCATTAGTCCAAAACCAAAGGCCGAAATGGATGAAATCGAATCCCAAAATACTCCGAAGGTGGTCAAAGACTTGGCATCCGACATGTTTCCGGAAGATGACGATATCGAAAAATGTGACATGCCCGGCACACCGGAAAGATTGAATCGAGTGCAATTTGGAATGAATAAGTGGAGAGAAAAAACGTCTCAGTCGAGTGATTTAGCTGAATTCGATGCGAATGAAGACAATTCTTCCCTTTCGTCTCCATCAATGTTAGTAGCCGACTTGGCGTGCGTTGCTTTTCCAGTGAAGGACGAATGCGACATGTCTGATTTGCATAATTCTCCTCAAAAATTGCACGGACTCCGAAGTCAAATGTCGCCATTCAAGTGGAGCCATTCAACACCCCTGTCAAAGCTTTGCATTAGTCCGACATCGAAGAGAGAAATGCGTGTAATCGATTCCCAAAATTGCCCGAAAGTAGTGGAAGACTTGGCGTGTCTTATGTTTCCGGAAGACGACGATATCGAAAAATGCGAAATGCCATGCTCACCCGAGAAATTTCCACAAACGAAAATGTCAATGAATAACTGGAGAGAGAAAATGTCTCAGTCGAGCGATTCAACCGAATTCGAGGGAAATGATGATGATTCTTGCCCTTTATCGCCATCACTATTAGCAGCTGACTTTGAATGTGGTGGTTTTGCAGCGAAGGACGATCTGTGCGAAATGCAAAAGACTCCTGAAAAATTGCACGGACAGCGAAGTCAAATGCTGAAATGGAGCCATTTGCCATCTACGTCAAAGTCGGAAATGTGCAGAATAAAACCACAATGTACTCTAGAGAAAGGACCAGGTGTTGAGTTTCCCTCTGATGACGATTTGGAACGTTGTGACATGCCGGACACTCCTGAAAAATTGAAAATAATGCAAGATGAGATGGGGAAATGGATGATGGGGAATAAAAATGCGGGGAGCGATTCAACCGAATTGGACGAAGATGAGAAGAAAGTGTGGGATGACATGGACGATTATTGTGAAATCATTGACAGCCCTCCTGATCTTTGGAACGATGAAGAGGTACACAATAATAAACTTGGATAGAAATTTTTTTTTGATTTTTTTAAAACATTTTGTTTAGTCAACTCCCATTGAGTTCCCAGATCATATTATGGAAAATATTTTTTGCCGTTTGCCAATTCGTAAATTATGCAAAGATGCTAACCGCGTGTGTAAACGCTGGAACGAGATAATTTCCAATGCTCACTTTATACCGTGGAAGAAGTGCTATTTTCGATTGAAATTTGAAGATAAAACGGTGAATGAGGAAATTGCTAAGATTTGCTTAGATCAAAACATGGCGCACACCACGCTTTGTTTCGTTGGCGTGATGAGGTTTATTGTTATATATAAACAATGCGGCTAAAATAAAAAATAATTTTTTAAAAATTTATTTGTTTTAAAAGGTACATGAAAGGTTTTTTTAATATTGGCAAATCGGATTCGATGCTACCCGCGATTAGGAAGCATTCCAAATATTCATGGGCAATTTCTCTCTTAACCGAACGTGTGGCAGATTGTGTTGAAGATGAGGTTTGAAATAGAAATAGAAAATCAGTGGAATGTTTATCTAATAGCTTAAAATTTTGTAATTGTAGGTACCGTTTATGGGAAGCGTAATAGCAGCGCTTTGCATTTTGTGTTCCGATGTGAGAGAGATTGTTGAAATTTTAAATTGTCTTACTCATCACAAGTCCAAATGCTCTGTGGTGGACGCATTAGAGTGCCTTTATTGCTTGGCGACGTTGTTTTATTACTTTAAAAGAAATTTTTCAGTAAATCCTGGGTATGTATATAGTGTTTCAATCAATTTTTATAATTAATTTTTGCATTTTTGGTTCAGATTACATTACAGAGTTTATTATGCATTGTTTCACTTCGAAAGTGGCAGTAATTCAATTGGAATTCAAAACAACAAAGTGGACAAGCATGGAGTTAAGGAAGACACGTAAATATGCAGTAAAGAAATGAATAGTTTATTTTTAATGAATTTGATTGTTTTTAGCACTGTTTTTACCCATGAACAATTTCAAATAATAAACCATCCGCTGGGACCAAATCAGATTGTTAAAATATTGGCTTTCGCAGGTAAGAGTTTTATTTATAATGTAAGCCGTGAAGATTTAATTTTTAATTTTACATTTTTTTCTTTAGGTACTGGTAAAACTACCACTTTAGTGGCATTCACAAAAAAGTGGCCAGGGAAAAAATTCCTGAACGTTTGTTTTAACAAGTAATAAATAATACCTTTCTTTCCACATTGATAATTACGAAAACAAAAATATTTGCAGAAGTGTTCAAATGAATGCAAAAAAAATCTTCCCAGAAAATGTTAAATCCGTGACAGCACATTCCCTTGCTTGGGTAATTGGACAGGCGTACTGGTCAGTTTTAAAGAAACAATTAGCTTTATATTCATAAATGTGACAATTTTTATTTCTGCAATTTATAGTACGAAAGAAAAACTAGCTTTCAAATTATTTCCCAACACATTTACTGAATTTTTAGACGGCGAAGACAAATTAGTAAGAGCTGCCATTGCTTTGAAAACCATTGAAAACTTTGTTTACTCATCCGATGAGCTTATCACGACTCTTCATGTGCCTAATGGAAGGAAAATTAAAGATAATTTTGTTAATTTTACAATGGAAGAAAAAATTGTATTGTTACTCACATATACTAAGACTAATAAGACATTAATTGCTAATTCTTTGATTTAGTTCTTTCGAGATGATGCCATATTACTTTGGAAGTTAATGATCGATTTAAATCAACCGGTTAAAATGTCACACGATGTCTACGTGAAGCTGTACCAGCTCTCAAGCCCTACAATTCCAGGATACGATTGTATGTTAATTGATGAAGGTCAGGATCTTAATGCTGGTGAGATCGGAAAGACAACATAAGTGTTTAGTTGATTTTATTTAATTTAATTTTTTTAACGGAAAGCCATGACGGACTTTTTATTTCGACAATCTTACTCCAAAATAATAGTCGGTGATTCTAATCAACAAGTGTATTCATTCCGAGGAGCAGTGAATATACTAAACACAATTCAGGCAACTCACGTGTACTATCTAACACAAGTAAGTTGTTTTCTTGTTCTTTAGGCTCTCATTTATACATATAATGCTTATAGTCTTTCAGATTCGGGCCTGAAATAGCATACCTGGCTTCGTGCACATTGGAAACTTTCAAGCAGGAACATAGAAACACAATTGTTGGGACTTTAAAAGAAGGTTTGTTTAGTACACATTTGGGGGAAATGTAACAGTTTAACATTGATTTCTCTGTAGGAAAGATTTCTGGGGAAACAAAAGGACAGATTGCAATATTAGCTCGCACTAAAGTGTCTCTATTTAAACGCGCTGCTAAATTTTGTGATGAAAATTCAGTTCTTCGGGGTGCATTTCTAGGGGTAAATCGTTACTTTTCATTTTGATTTTTTAATTCGGTCTAAATTCTTTTTCTTTTTTTCTTGTGTAGAAATTGGACAGTTATAACTACGGCATAATTGTTGACATCTACGATCTTTATCAACGTTCGAGAGGCAATTTTGGTAAATGACATACTATTAGAATTTAAAATACTAATAATACTTATTACGTTTTTCACTAGTCTATATAAACAATCGCTTCATAAATCGATTTAAAACTTTCAATTTGCTTCGCGACTTTGCCGAGAGTACTAACGATATTGACCTGATGGGAAGTATTATGATAGTGGAATGTTACCCAACGTCCATTCCTCAAATTATGGAAAAGTTACGTAAACGATGTAATCATCAGCTTGAAAATGCAGGTAACTTCATTAAGGCATTAACCTAACCACAACCCTCTTCCCACCTCTAATGGGGAATTGAAATACGTTTATTTATTTCGTAGATGTAATCTTTTCAACGACTCACAAAGCAAAGGGCCACGAGTTTGATACAGTAATTTTGACTGATGATTACGTAAGGGAGAGAATCCAAAACAAGGATGGAGTTATGAAATGTAACGAAGAAAGTAAGCGAATCGAACACCATTTTTTTTATTTATTAAAACTCAACTAATTTTTTTATTCTTGGTTAGATGACGACGAAAGCAACATTCTGTACGTGGCATTAACTAGAGCCAAACATAGACTTGTGATTTCAAATCCTGTGGTCGAAATGCTTTTGGCAGCGGGTGTAAGCAAACAAACACATGTTAGGTGTTGTTTTTTACTGTTCTTTTGTTTGTAGGAAAGATTCGAACACTTTATTAGCACGCGAGATATTGAGAGCAAAAAATGTTTCAAGTGCCAGGTTTCGTTAATCGATACGATGAAAGGAAATTTCACTCTGGAGCGAGAGAGAATTGTTTTGGTAAGTGGAAAAAAATGGAATTGTTTAAAAAGTATTCAAATATTCCAAATGAATGTGCAAATTTTTTGTTTTAGAGTTCTGATTTGTCGATTAATGGTGGATGTTTATGCTTCAATTGCGCCATCAACCCAAATTTGTACATTCCTGAGTTTGCTGTCATGTGGACCCAAAATCCAACGGCTATTGATAAAGTTCATTACAGCCTACGTCAATTGGTGGGTCCATCAAATGTGTAATCATGTTCTAGTGGTTAGTGATAAGTTATATAGTTAAAGTAAGGGCGATACGTTGTTTCAATGTGATATTTTTATTTTTTATTTCAATTTTACTGATGGCTTCTGTTAATAATACATAGTTGTACGAAACATCTGCAAATTTGCAAAGTTTGAAGTTAAATAAAATATTTTTGTATTTGTTAACATAAAATCAAATCAATTTTTTTTTACAAACAAAACAGCCATCGAAATAAACCACTAAAATAAAAGCCATACATTAAAAAAAAAGGTGACTTCAGGATAAAAACCCATGACTGGTTGTGTCAGATCTTAATGTTGAATTTCTTTTGAAATTATAAATTAACCCTTGTCAAGATTCGATTGGAGAGACGCCAGTGTAATAAGAATTGCTTCCTAGAAATGTGCAAAATAATAATGAACAATATAGAATAATAATTAAAAAAAAAAAAACTAACCTCAGTTCTAATTGTTCGAGTTCCTTGATTAACACACGAATTTACGTAAAAATGAAATATATCACGAGGATCGTTTTCAGTTAAATGTTTGTCACATTCCAGACTCGTCTCCAATCCTTTCAAACCTCCAAACACTATCAGTAAATGCCTGCAATTAATGTACAATCATTTATCCACAAAATAAATATAAATGCTATTCATTATTACTCATTACCTGAACTCTGACAAGCGAACTTCATTTAAAGGTACGCCTTTATCAGACGTGCCAATTGTCACGTCGTAACCAGCTTCATAAGGGCATCTCTTAAAAACAGCACCGAGACTTTCTGCTAAACGAACATTGTATCCCCAATAAATTCCATACTCGGACCTGAGTATTTGGGGATCAATAACTCTTCCTTTTCGTTTTTTACCTATCCAAAACGCAATTTTATTTATTCAAAAATAATTATCAAGTGAATTAAAGACATACCACTGGAAGATTGAATTTCTACCGTTACACGAAGACCTGGTTGAAGCACTTTATCGATTAAAATATCCTATAAATTACGATTTAAATTAAATTAAATTAAATTTCTTCATTTTGCATTAGCACTAACGTTATTTCCTAGGCCGACATAAACATACGACCCTTTGCCAAATCTTTGTTTCTCCAGAACAACTCCCTCTCGAAACTGGAAATCCTCATCTATTCTTAAGTGATGGGGGGTGTCCAGAGGATTTAAAAGACCCGCATAACTTAAATCTCTGTGCAATTCGAAAAAATTTTTCCTAAGATACTGAGGACATTCTAAATACTGAAGGATTCGCGCCATGGATGCGCACGAAGAATTCTGGTTCATCATTTCTTCTTCAATTTCGTGTTTACTAAAAAAAAAAAAAAAAAAAAAAAAAAAAAAAAAGATCACAATTGGACCATCATGGCTGTGTTTTGACGACGTTACCTTGATAATGAACCTGTATCATCAAAAACCACTATTTCGTCTACATTAAATATCGTTGCAGCTCTGGCAATCTAAATCGAACAATTTTTTTAAGATAAAAATTAAATAACTGATATTCTCAAGCTTTTACTTGTCCGACTAAATATGTTCTCAATTCTCGTGACTGTGCGTTATCTAGAATCGATCCTGGTACGGCAATACTCAAAGTGTAGTTTCGAACTATTAAAAAATATTAAAATACAATAAATGTTATTTTTTATTTTGAAAACTAAAATACACGAAAATACCTTTCTTTTCAACATTAATAGCTGCTGATGCTGACTCTCCACCATTTTGTACTTTATTTTGTATTTTCCAATCCTCACGGGGTGCTTGCTCTAAATTTATGCATTTATAAGTAACTCAAACGATAGTTCCAAATCTCTAACTTACTTTCTACTTTCCATTTTTTCCAATTTTGAGGTGCCTAAAAAATTAACATAGAGGTATATATATGAACAACAGCCAATAAACAATAATAAACATGTTCACGTTTTGTACCTCACTTGATTTACTTATGATGGTTTTTCTGTGTTTGTGTTTCTTCGCTGCTTTCATTTCCACGCACTAGACTATAATTTAAAATAAAAGATGGTTTTTTACGTGCTTGGAAAATTGTTTATCGTCCCAGTGCTCGATTAGGGGGGTCGCCACTCAGAACCACTCAGAACCAAGGTTACGTTCCCTCGCGATCATTCTTTGTTGATGTTTTGCTACCACCTAGTGAGAGGATTACCAACTAAAGGATGTATTCCAAACGAGTTTTTTAAAAAATGCATCACATTTCTTTTCTTCATCTTACGTTTTTATTACAAAAATTTAAAGGCAAAAATAAAAACGTCAAATTTTTAATCAGCTCAAGGAAACAGTTTTTCCAAACGAATAAAATCCTGGCCTCTGCCGACCATTTTTCCTTGTCCACTCGTGATTTGTCTTCAGTTCGACTTCTCCGCATTCTCATCACACCTCATAAATTATATTGCCAACCTTCCAAATAAAATATGCACACCTGTGACTCCTCCTAAATCTACTTTTTAACTCTCTAACACTTTAACCTTCTTTTGAAAAACAATACAAAATCTAAAACTGGCTCCAATAATGATTAATTTACAGAACAAAATTAAAGAATCGCAAAACTCGGAACAATTAACAACTGTCATGCTATTATTAAATTTGAAGTGTTCGTTCGTTATTTTTCGTAGAATGGCGTCAAAGAATTTTATGAACTTTCTAATGTAGCAAATAATATTTGATGTTTTATTGCAGTCTGTGATTAGTGTACATACACATTATAAAGACTGTACAAATTACCTCGAAGCCTGTAAAATGGTGGATTATTGCTGTGGCGATTACTATCGATCATCATGGAACAATCCTATGGCAACTCTGTTTTTCCCTGCCCATGAACCCGACAACAGAAATTCTCGCCGTCAATTTTCTCGGTTTTGGTTAACTGTTGGAATTGCAAGTGGTTTGGGACTGCTGTCTTACATGATTTATCTGTCGCACAAGGATGAGTCTTTGATCAGAATATCTGAATTAATCAATGAATATTGGAACAAGATGAAGTAAAGTGAGAAATAAGATATACAAACAATTTTAACTTTATTAAAAAAAAACATTTTCTTTAAAAAATAGCACTGGTTACGTGTTTACTCCAAACAGTTGTTGGGGCACATTTTAATACCATTGGCAATGACAGAATTTTGACAGGTGGTCATCAAAATTTCATGTATTGTACTCTTTGATATCCTCAACATGTGAAGTCGAATTCAGTAATTTGAATTACTCATTTCTTATTTTGTACCAAAAGTTGTGTCAGTGTGTTTAATGATAATGGGCAATAAAAAAAATCTCAATTGAGTTTTCTTCTTAATTTCAAAAATCAGAATATATAATATATGTAGTGCAGATCCCTTTTTGATCACGGTAATCTTGTGAGTTCACTTCAAGGTTTCAAATTCTCTCTCGTTTTTTTTTTCTACCGTTCTTTATAACACCATAAACCCCATAATTTGATAAAACGAATATAAAGAATCTAATTCATTGCTGATTTTATTTTTACGGGGTTGGACTGTGGCCAGATCCGTATGAGAACATGTAATTTCTATGAATAAGTCACGAATTTTGTAGGCCTGACAATAGCAATAAGGGCAAACTCTCCCACAATCAAACATAAAAGCGAACGAAACGGAAGAAGATGCAGGTCGAGGACAGCTGCATTTTACACTTAAATAACTAAAAAAATTGGAGATCACCAGAGGAGGGGCTCTTAACCTTGTCCGCCGTAAACACATTAAAAACACTCATTTTATACCGTATAAATCAAGCCGCAATAAAAATAATAATAAAAAATAATCACATTTATTGTTTTTCTACTACAAAATCGAATATAATTAATTAGAATATAGAGGAACTAATTAATCGAATTTGCAATTTAATCGAACGTGTAAGTCAAATAGTTGTCATCAAATGCATAAAAAAATTAACAAATTGCATTTGATGGGAATATTTAACATAATAAACACATTTGTTAAGATAAGATCTGCCTACGTTATAATTACTTTGAAATAATTTTTTTTTTAAAAATGTGTAACATGTTGCTGTGGTCATGCATTTTGATTAAGATGCTCCCTTACCACACCCTTGAACCAATAAAATGCAGCTAAGGCCAAAAATGGCGTAGCTTCTCCCCACCCGAAGAGCAAAACTCAAAGCGACTACCTTGAACTGATTTTCCAGACATGCAAAAAAAGGAAGCGACCATCAAAACAGTTTAACAAGTACCAAGAAGTAAATTTCGCTGCCTCAGGCATGGATTTATACTCCACCTTCAACAATTCATCACGATATAAAAGAAAGAGATGCGCAGCAAACGTTTTACAATACCAAAATGAAAACTTTTCCGGTAAGTGAGAGATCGACGTATATCTGTTTATTTTAATTTCAATTCCTTTATTAATACCAACAGTTAGTGTTCTTCGCCGTACTCCTGTTGGCAGTGAATTGCCAGCGAGGGCGACAGAGGCAAGTGCACGAATTCTTCCACGGAGACGAAGTGGAAACGAACTTTATAAACAATCGACGGTTCGTCCCAGCACCGCTGCCAGTGGTGAAAATCATGAAGCAAATGCACGAAGTACACGAGGACGGCTCGTACACATTTGGTTATGAAAGCCAAGATGGAACGTTTAGGATTGAAACGAGAACAGCCGACGGCATGACAAAGGGAAAATACGGCTTTCGCGATCAAAGCGGATCTCTGCACGAAATCGACTACATTGCAGGAGGCACTATTGGATACGAACCTCGAGGAGACGGAATTATCGTCCCACCAAGAGCTCCCCCGTCACCCAGAGAGAGACCCATTTTTCAGCAAAGGAGGAGATTTGAAGAGCAAGACGAACAAATGCCTATTCGGAGAGGGCCAGCCCTACTTCCACCACCCCAACGTCGACCTATTGATGATGGTGGATCTTTTCGTTTCCGTCCTCAGCAAACCAGAAGAAACGTTAATCCCATGGTCGAATACATTTCTAATCTCCAACCGTGGGCTAGATCCTAAATAAAGCAATCAATAATTTTAACAAAATGTAAAACCCATCTCTTTGTTTTAAATTTATTTAAAAATGTACTTGTGCACTCGTGCATTTCTTTTGTTGGATAAATAAAGTGCAAAAGAAGTTCGTACTTAGTTTCTCATTTCACCACCAGATGCCAGCAAATTCGAACGTTCGATTTCAGACGACGTGACACGTTTGGGCTAATTCGTACGATGAACTTCACTCGCTAAAACCTAAAATCAAAATGGAAATTCAGTTAACATTGTCCACAAAAGACGTAAGCCGTTCATTTTCCGTGCTCGCTGCTGGTTTTCGTTAAAATAAATAAACAAATAAATTTATTCTAGAGATTTCTCGTGGCTGCAAAGAACGATGTTCAAACTGCAGGATGGTTAGTAGGATGGCATACCGAAAGCGGAATAATTTGCGTAGCATCTGCAGCTTGTTCAACCAGTACACCTCACGCACTAGTTCAAGATGTGGAGCACAGATTGGAGATTCTACCAGCCGGTAACTTCCAAACGAGTCCGGTTGAACTGTTTATTTAATCCAGTTGACAATTTATTATAGGCCTTGATCTGGTGGGCGTTTTCATGTGTACTAAGCAAGGACTTGATGCACACGGGATTGAAGAATATTTGGGCCAATTACTTCTCGCTGGATATAAGGTGGAATTAGAGTCAAGGATTTGATCGCATTAATCTAATTTCTTTTTTTGTGTATGTGTGTGCAGAATTTGGATGAGACTAGTGAATTTTGTTACATCGTTGCGCACGAAGAAACCTGTAGCGGTTACATATACAACAATGCGATGCAAAATGCCCAACCGGTGCCAATTAAATTTATAGATCAGGAACAATTGTACGCCGAGTGTTCGTTAATCCGCGTACAGGGAATGTTGCCAATATCGTACGAAATTCGCGAGAGAGGTATTTTATCTTTATTATTTTAATTGTTGACTGATGCCGAGTTCATTTCTAGGAGAAAGTGATGACGACGGTTTGATCGCCACGATTGAAAGCCTAAAGAGTCAAATTACGTCCCCTGTAACCGCATTTCACTTAAAAAATTCAGAGGTATTGCTCACTAATCAAAAGGAGTTCGAGCCTTCAATCAACGGATTACGCTACGACACCCCGTGCGGAGATTTGCAAGATTTTATCTGGGATGAGGAGGACAACGGGTTCGTGAGCGTAAAGAAACAGAAAAAATTTGGAGAAAGAAATGTAAGTTGTTTGTTTACGTTAAAAAAAAATGTACCGTACATGTTGACTAACGCCTTTCAATTCAGACCAGTATGAAAATGAATCTACTTTTCAAAGTCACTGGAGATGATGCAGTTGAGAGAACCATCTCCTGTCTGCCTATTATTCATTACGAAAAAAGTAGGAAAATGAACAATTATTGATAAATCAAACAACGGGAAATGTTAATTATTTATTTCTTGATTTTGTTTTTACAGGAGAATTCCAAAACATTTCTCTTACAATTCCAATCGATTTGATCGTGTTAGTCCGCAAAAACCATCCTGTATCCAAATTAGTGTCGATTATGGTGAACGGTGTTAGTACGCAGCTGGACCTTGTCAAACAAATTCTTATTGAATACCGAAAAGGGAAAGTTTTGCCCGCTATTGAAACATTCCACTTTCTTTCGTCCTTTTGCGACCACTTTGTCACTCTAATTTTCCCTCGTCTCGTGTGTGATCACGACCTTGGTAATTTCTATCCGTTTGCAATATTTATCGGAGTTGCTTGAAATAATTTTCCTTCAACAGAGAATAAAAGACGTCAGTATCATCAATGGCTTCTTCTTCCCGAAGACCGACCGCTCCTGCGTCGCGGTAATCGTTTCGTCTTTCCCGAGGACCAACAATCCACTGGTTACCTGACAAACGTCCACGTTGGGTTACCAAAATCTGGAGTGAAAAACGGCGAAGTTAGTATTGTTAGTGGTGTGTACACCTATCACCATTACAAACAAGACCATTTCGACGACAGCGGATGGGGATGTGCGTACCGATCGCTTCAGACCGTTGTCAGTTGGTTCCGTCACCAAGGGTACACAGAGAGGCCAATTCCTTCGCACGAGGACATCCAAAAGGCTCTAGTTGAGGTTGGAGACAAACCCAAATCTTTCGTAGGCTCGAAAAAATGGATTGGCTCATTAGAAGTGAGTTATTGCTTGGATAAGCTAATCGGGATTTCTGCCAAAATTATGAGCCTGAGTTCCGGTTCCGAACTCGCGAGCAAAGGGAGGGAATTGGCTACACACTTTAAGACTCAAGGAACCCCAATTATGATCGGTGAGTTGGGAAACTGAACAAAAATATAATACAATAAATAAATACAAGAATAAAATATATAATTTCAATTTCAGGTGGAGGAGTTCTCGCACACACCATCATCGGAGTTGATTTTAACGATTCAACGGGCGATCTTAAGTTCCTCATTGTTGATCCGCATTACACGGGAGTTGAAGATATACATGTTATTCAAAATAAAGTACTCGCATGAACAAAAATCGAATAGAAATATTTATTTAAAATTACTTTTTCTTCTTTATAATAGGGATGGTGTACGTGGCGAGGAATCGATTATTGGGATTCCAGCACGTACTACAATTTGTGCCTTCCACAACGTCCATTGGTTATTTGATTCGTTTGCCACGATAAAATAGATGAGGGTACGAAATACTGAATTTAATTTATTGTTCAAACGGTTCTATAATTTATGTAATACAGTTAAAATTTATCAGTTTAAGGACTTCTACAAGACAAACTGTACTGCATGGGATAAGTGGTAAATGTAAAAATAAAAATAAATTGCCAATAATTACGCAACCAAATTATTTCAGTCGAACTTTAAATAAAAATAAAAAAAAATACCAGAAAATTAAAAAAAAAAAAAAAAATACACTTCGCATACACTAAAAATAAAACAAGGGCTTGACAGCAAATAACTAAACAAAAGTCAAACAAGCAATTTTGTTTCCTCCCAGCATTTCCAGAGCTGAATTCACAACTTGAGATTCACTATTTTGAAGAAAACAATGTGTGAATTCATCTTAAGAGTGAAACCACGATTGGTGTATTTAAAACGAAAAAAAAAACGAAAATAGAGAGAGAAAAACTTGATGCACTTTTTTGACAACGTCAATTCGGTATTCACAACTTAAAATCACGAAATAGAGAAAAAGAAATAATTCGCTACAATAATAAACCTGGGGACGAAAAAAAAAACAGAAAAAAAAACAAAAAAAACAAAGGAAAAAAAGAGAAGAAGAATCATTCATTATTCAAAAAAGTTATGTACAAAATAGTTGGACGAGCAGGAACTGTCCCCATAAAACATTAATCGAGCCAACTCTGTTCTACTGTGGCCAGAACTCGCTTTTCGTACTCTCGTCTGTTCTCCTTATACAATTGCGCTGCTAGACTGTTCGCTGGACTATTCGGATTTGGATCACCTAATAAAGACTACAAAGACAACAAAAAAAAATATTGCATCAATTATTAAAATTACATAATTTGATAAATATATTTCATAAGCATGACCATTTAAAGCTAACAGTCACCTTTTCAAACTTGTTTTTTGAAGTAACAAGTGTGAAAAAGTGACTGTTTTGCTTCAAACCAGGAAGGAATTTAATAATGGTAACTTCACTCAATTTTTTCCCCTTTTATTACTGACGTCCTTCTGACTACGTAATATCGGTGGGAAATTACCTGGATAGATGTTAAAATAGCAGAAACATCGTAAGTGGGGCTCCAACGGTTTTGAAGAATGTCGAGACAAATACCGCCATCAGCATATACTTAAAATTAAACAAAATAATATTTAACACTAAAAAAATACCATTGTATATTTAACGTGTAAATTACCGTTTGGGTGAAACATTTTTGATACAAATCTCACTGTAGGAGGCTTATTGGGGTATTCTTCTGTAAATTCTATAGTCAACTTAAACGTTCCATCTTCGAAGGGAGTGTCATGGGGTCTAAAAGGAAAAATTTTTCTTTTACATTTTCCTAGAAGTTTAAACGTGATATATTTATTTTTTAGCCGTTATCACACTATTTTTTTTCCTTCTTGTTTTTCCGTTATCAATGAACAACCACCGAACACGAAAAAAATCCCGTCAATAATTTTAGGACAAATAAAAATCATTTTAATGTTACAAAAATGTTTGATTTTTTGTAAGAAAAAAATGTCGGCTCGTATCAAAATTTTTATTTTTGTTTGTTTTTAAACAATGCGACGTTTCTCTTTACCCGAATATGACCGCATTCCAAATCATAATATTGTTATCTGTTGGCGCTCCGCTAACACCTGCGGGTGGATCCTCTTGCAACCTAAGCGAAAATAAAAAGAGAATTAAAATGATTCATGTCTGCACATATTTTAAATTTTCTGTTTGGATTCGTTTGATTACACCCGACGCCATATTGCAGCCCAGAGAAGGGAGACGCGAAAAGTTTCACTTATTCAAATCAAATTCTTACCTTTTGAAATCTCTCATAAGTCTCCTGCGAGCTGGTGTCGACATTATTTAACTTAATTTCTTGCTTATTTTGACAGAAAACTCAAAAACAGTATCGGAGAACTCCACTGTCGATTCGGTTTCTTCCGTTCTGGTTAGGCTTCCACCGTGACGTTGTGATCGAGAAGTTGTGATGTAAAACTGACGTCAGTGTGAGCTCAACAAGGCCGTTTCTTTCTTACAGGCCTGCGCTGTGAATTAATTCGAATTAGTGAAAATTAAAAACGCAGTACTCAATTCTAATTTAATTCGTGTAAATATATTTTATTGAAAAATAAATATGTATGAAATTAATCCGACTAAAACAGATAGTGATTGGTAATTTGAGAGTACAAATGTTTATTCATTCCGCCTCTTGGATATATGTTTTCTTTGATTATCGCCCAGCTGGTTCTGACGTCAGTTGTTAATTTAGGACACTAAATGACGCAAGCGGCCGTTAAACTCTTCTTGCTCGCACTGGTTTCCGATCACGTTTCGTAACTTTTTGGGTTGAATCCAACGCACGGGAAAGAAATTTCACACTGTTTACATCTGGGGTTTAAAAATACACAAACAAAGAAATAAATACGTTGAAAAAAAATTTTTTTATTCAGTTTGTTTACACGATTAAATCACAGGTTTGAGATTAATCTAATAATGACAACGGTTTCACGAGATCATGCGAGACAACAATTCCATCCAAAATCGCCATTTTTAGAATGCGGCGGGCAGAAAGGTCCACGATGAATGCTACAGTAATAATTTAAAAGGAATCTCACGATTCCAAGGTAAAACGAAACGAAAGAATTCCATTGAGCACCGTTTCAAAAAATTTCTTGTTTCCGTTGCAGAAAAATATTCGATAGCAAATTGTTTGGAAATGAAAGAACGACGAAAGAACATAAAAAAATTTACACTCCTATCGGACGATCTAAACATGAACGAGTCGACCGCAGTTTCCCAACAAGTCTCGACAATTTCTGGCGATGAAGGTTATGAGGATCCACCGGCTGACAAAAAAGATGAATCCACCCATAGTACCACAGGTATTTCAGGTAATTGAAACTCGCCGCCTAAATATCTTATGTTGTGAGGCTTTATCACGCGGTGGCAGCACCACGCAGTCTCGCTTAAGCTCGTAGATAATTAATTGAAAACTGTGTGGCCAAAATGGTTGATGCTTTTGCATATTACCAGATAGGACAACGCAAAGTTCTACTCGTACGGACTCATCCGAATCGTCAGTTAATAAGGCGACACCACCATGCACTCGTTCAGCTGGGATTAAAAAACGAACAAAAGAAAAAAATCAAGAAGCAGTCATCATGCCTCGACGGCGAAAATCGCGACAATTACCACCGAGAACATCGAGTCGAGCCACGAATGACGTGATTCTTGCAGTTGAATTGGCAGCCGAGTTTCACAAACCTGGTTCTCGAGGAGCCAGGCTCAACACACCCAACACCAAGGAGCGAGTTTTGGCTTCGCACGACGTGACCGAAGTCGAATCTCCAGAGTCTCTTGAGTTAAAGAGCAGTGAGTAGACGATTGTGAATCGGGATCACAGCCCCTGATTGGTTGATGAGAGTGAGAGAGAGAGAGGGAGAGAGAAAGAGAGAGAGCCGGGCAAAAATGGCGGCGAATTCAAAATGTTTTTGGTATTATTTTTATTATTGTTATTATTATTTTGTATTTCAGATGCCTTGGTTGGTGTAACGGCAAATAGAGATCGGCTTTTCGGCGGGGAACCGGAGCCGAAACCTAAAAAATTAGTTCGTAGGAAACGTCGTCCGAAACCCGACGATAACAGCTCGAAAAATGTGTATTGGTGGATCGGTACGAGCGAAGACGACGAACCGCCCGTTGAGACGAAATCAGGTCGTGGGTCAAATGCTGGCACGCCGACGAACGTGCAGCAAATTTTGTCGGGAAATAAGGAATCAGAAACTTGTAAAAGCGTACCGTGTAGTAATCGGCGGATAAGTTATCGATTGCGCGACGATGATACCTCGGCCAAACTATTTGGAATTCCCGAGGTGAAAAAACAAGTGACGAGGATTCGACCGGGCGATGCGAGTCACAAAAATCTTTTCGGATCGGAATCGGAAGGGGGGTTGCCTCTGACGCCACGTACGGACTCGTCGTCGAATGGACGACTGAAGACGGACATCACTCGCGAACGTTTGTTTGGTGACAAGGTGTCCGGCACACCGCGACCTTTGTCCAAGCATTTTCCGGATAAATCGGCGCACGAAAACATTTTTGCACCGTCGGAATCGTTGACTCGTGACGCGAGAAAATCGGCGAAAGCGGCGACCGTTCGGAATCCGATAGTAGGTGAAGCTGTACAGCCTCGAACCAAGCCAGACTCCGGTTTTGTGCATTTACACGTGTCAAATATTTGTGTTTTAATGTTTGATTCATTGTTTTGATAGGAATTAGTTCAAATCCGATAACTGGAGAGGGATATCGGCCAGTGAAGCGAGACATTCACGCAGTGACATGTAGGATTTAATTTTCTAAAAGAAGTTCGGAGAAAATCGTCGTTAAATTGAAAATGAAGCAAAAAAAAAAAAAAAAAAAAAAAAAAAATATTTAAACTACAAAAAAAATTGTAAAATTGTACAAATTTGGAGTGCAAGTCAACACCCAACCTTCCCCCCACCGCATTCTTATGCCCAAGTTTTTATAGCATTAAACAATTTGTTTGTACGTATAAATTTGGTATTGTTTTATCTGCAACCAAAACAGATGACAATTTGAATTTTCTATACTCTACTGTTCTAGTTTGAACTGTTTTTGAGGTCATTTTTTGTTGCTCTTTAGTCCTTGGGCTCAACTTTCTCTCGACTAACTTTCGGTTTTTAGTTTGGGGTGAAATTGTCTGAAATTTTGATTGCATCCATCTATAAATATTGATTATTTGCATAAATTTTTTTTTTTATTACTATTATTTTTATATTTTCTTGAAATCTTATCAGGTTAGGAATTCTAATTGTATTTGATTTATGGATGGACACATATCTTTATATTTAATCTTGGTTTACAATTGCTCTTTTGTCTTTATTCCTTTAAGCATGGAATTGGAATGTATCAATGAGATCCTCAAAACCTAATTGAATTAAAATGCTGAATCATAAGCTGTCAATCTGCACAATAAATTTTTCATCAAAATAAACAATAAAATTACAATAAAATCAAAAAAAAAATCCAATATCTTCACTTTTCCTTCATTATAATTCAAACAACATTCTTTCAAACTTGAAAAACGAAGCAACACCTTATCAAATTCTTTTCCACATTTTTATTGAAACCAAAAACAAACTTTACATATGAAAATTCCACATATATAATAATAATAATAAAGATTACGGATCAATTTCGCAATGAATAGATTTTCCACGTTATTGATAACGATATATTAAAGCCACGTGTCCCTAGACCGTACTCGCAAAAAAAGCGAAACAAAAAGCAAACTCGGTCAAATGTTCCAACCTCTGCCTAAGGGTGAGCAGCAGGGATGGCTAGTAAGGATGACCCCATTCCCCGACCCCCACCCTCATATTCTCTTAGACCAATGAGTTTTCATTTTTTTTTCTCCTAATTTATCCGGTTCCTTTCCCTTTCCCTTTCGCTCGAGCATTTTCCCTTTCAAAAATTGAGGCCATCAGTTGAGTATATAAAGGCAGACATGAACCACAGTCTACAACCAAATACTCCAATCTTCACTTCACAGTCTTCACTCGTAGACCCAGCGTCAACCAACAATCAAACTTTAAAATGACTTTTATCACCATTGCTGTAAGAATTTATAATTTCTATCTAAGAGTTTCATTCAATCATGACTAATCCTCTTTTCTTGTTTATAATTTTGACTTTTTTTAAAAAAAAAATATTTATTAATTTATCGATTTAGATCCTCAGTGTGCTTTGTTGTGTGGCCACTGCCCTGCCTTCTGGTGGATACGGCCAACAACAGGCAGCCCCAGCTTACGGCGCTGCCCACGCTGCACCAGTGCTTCTTCAAGCTGCTCCGGCACCGGTGCCAATTGTCCAATACGACGCCAACGTGAATGAAGACGGTTCTTACAAATTCTCGTACACCAGTGGCGATCAGTCCCACCGCGAAGAGCAGTCAGACAACTACCAAGCAGTTAAGGGCAGTTACGCTTACATTTCTCCTGAAGGCGAGAAGGTAGACATCTATTACACTGCTGATGAAAACGGCTACCAGGCATACGGTGCCGCCATCCCTACTCCAGTACCAAATCATTACCCACTTGTTTTAAGTATGGGTGTTGCTCCTCCTCAGTACTCCGCCCCGAAATACCACGTTCCAGCTGCTGCTCCTCCACAATACAATTACTAACTCGTTCGATATTGATTTTGATGTTTTCCAACAATAACTCAACCCCTAAATCAGTTTAGTTTTATTAAATTGAATTTCGGAAATTTCATTTGCAAATTTTCGTAATTGTACATTACATCTATACATAATTTATGTCATTGATTTGTGATTTCATTTGTTTAGTTTACAAATAAGTCAATAAATGCATTCATTATATACAACTGAAATATATTGTTTACACAATTTATTTACTGAAAGAAGGTTTCAATATCTCAAGAAATTGGAACTTTTTTTCAACAACTCTACAGCTTTTTTTTTCCTGTCTTCTTTTACAATTTTTAGAAAACGGAAATATATTTATATACACAATTTATTTATTGAAAAAGAGTTACAATTTTGATTTCCAATTACCCAAGAAATTGGAACTTTTTTTTGAAACTCTTTTTCAACAATTTTCATTTTTATTTTGCAAATACATATCAGGAGCACCAAAAGAAACAAAGAAAATGGCAGGTTTTTTTTATTGAAATATTATATTAGTATTTTTTTTATTTTTTATTTAACAAAAAAAAAAAGAAAACCCATCATGTTTTAAATTAAAAGCCCCAGTCTTTGTGATCACTAGTTTTCAAGTTGATTATAAGCAGGCGGTGAAAAGAAACTTAGATGAATAAAGAGTGAGCTCATCTCTATTGTCATTACCAAGGTCAAGATGAAAACTGCTTTACTCTCTTACTCACTAGGCTGCGTCTTACTCGTGGGAAAACGCGAACAAGTGGCCCAAATGCTCTCCTGTTAGATGAAAGGTGAGAGGTGAATTTCTCCCCCTTAGGTTGCATTCCACTTGTTTATATCCCGCCGGTGTGGCAGGTGGAGTGGGCGTCGAGTTATAAATGAGGTCGTCACACATTGCAGTTCACCATTTTGACACCTGACCGTTGCTCTGTAATTACTGGCTTCTTATTTTTTTTTTATTTTTTAAAAAAAGACAAGAAACTGTACGACAAAATGGCTTTTTAAAAAGCTTTTTACTTTTTTTTTTATTTATTTACAACAGAAAAACTTATGATAAATTTGTAATAGTTTTAATTGAATGACGATGGTACACAGTTGATAAATAACAAGATGAAACGTAAAATAATTAGTAAACTAAAACTACTGCAATCGTTTCAGGAAAACTTGAGCTTCGATGGGACCGGTCCAACAAATGGGAAATTCACGTCGACGCGGTATCGGTTGACAAACACGGGCCTAAAAGTAAGTTCAAACACAATTAAAACCTGCTTAGACTAATAATAATACAACAAATGGATCTTACCGGTATCCTTCGGCATCAGCTACGTAATTAACTTCTCTTAAAACTCCATCTGGATCAATGTATCCATATTTGCCAGTCACCTTTCCGTTTGCATCTCGTGTTTCGTATCTATAACTTTGTTCACCTATAACACCCGTATCGTAACCAAACTTATAAGTTCCAGCCTTCGGATCTGCCATTGAAAACTGACTCGCAAACTCGGAAGGAATCGACACTTCTCGACCTCTAGCCATCGGTCTTTTCGGCGGCTGAAGCGGCAACGGCGGAGGCAGCGGCGGAGGCCCATTGGGAGTCCTTTTGAATTGCATACCCGGTCTCTGTTTTCGAATCAAGCCCTTGTATATAATTGCAGGTTTAAACGGGCCTTTGGCTGCTGGAGACCCTCTGGGAGGCATCACACCGAGCCCCATAAAGTCGGACTTTCCTGCCGGTCTTTTGTGCATTGCCAATGGTTTGGACAAATATGGGTGGTTGACGGAAATCTCCGAATAGTGCGAGGATTGCGGCAACAAGTCGTGGCCGAGATCAATGATTTCGTCTGGTTGAATCGTCGTTGTAGTGGTCGTAGTGCGATTAACACCGAAAGTCCTGATTCGGCTTCTTCGTTTACTCGAGAACAAAATGTTGTTGGCACGGTAGTGGCCGTCAGAGCTTTTCCTTTTTCTCGTGAACGATAATGGAGTCGATGTTGAAATCGATGGAGATGAGGTTAAAACCACACTACAGTTTTTGACACATTTCGTGGAGTTCGTCATGTTTGGCTTGACCGAACTTGAAGGGACTGATGAATCGATTGGTAAAACACACAGAAAGCCCACCTTGAAAGACGCAAAGAAAACCCAATGGTTTATATCTATAATGTGGGAAAATATAAGAGAATAACTTACCAATAAAACGATCTCCATGACTCCCAAAATCATAGTAAACAGTCCATAAGCAAGTTTGATTCAAACTACATTTTTTAACAACTGTCTGTCCCTTCTTTTATATACCCCTGTCAGCACAAGAAGCAATTAAGCTGAAATCACATCCATACTCACTCTGCTCTTTCACTATTGGCTGAGAAAAAGAAAAAGAAAAAAAAAGTATAAACTGAAACAGTAAAGTGGTAGTGCACACTGATGTTTTTTTCCCCATGGCAAGTAAATCGTGCCTAGCCCCGAGCAAAGTGAGGCATCTTTGGAGGCAGGGTCATGACATATGAGGTCATGGTCGTTACAGAGACTTTCACTGGCCAATGAACTGAAGTAAGACTGACCCCCTGAGCGTGTGACCTTTTTATTGGTGGAATCTGGTGAGAAGTGCGAATGTGGGTTAGGGGTAAAGCAATATTAAGTTAATTATGCTGATTCAAAGGTCAAATCACTGATGAGATGTTCGAATCACAGGATATAAACAAAGAAATTCGCATATTTTAGTTGGCGAATCGTGCAATAACCCCTACAAAAGTGTGGGAAAAGAGGTGGAGAATAGAATTCAATGTGGATAGGGTTTTTTTAAGTATTAATTGGAGTTTGTTTGGGGCGATGCGGAAATACCACATTTTTTCATTATTGACTTGTAATTAACGGAAGATATTTTTGAAGAAAAAAAAAATATATTTATTTTTTTTTTAATTTTATTTATTTATTTATTTTTTAAATTGGAGAGTTTCTAATTAAAGGTTATTTATATGTTTTAATTTTCTTTATAAATTAGAATCATGAAAAGTGTAGTTCTATATAAAATTTGTACATTTTCTCAAATTCAATTCACGTACCTCATTAGGCCAGTACTTTGAAAGACAAAAGAAAAAAATGACATTACAGAGTGTAGAATACCCAGTTCTTGAAGTAAATTGGTACAATATTTCCTTCTTGTATGTCATGAGACAAAAAAAAGGTGGGGAAAAGGGCAAAGGAAAGAGGGACTGATTATAGAATAATAAATTAAATGTTTATAATACATACGTGAGAATTATATGCCAGACTTATTTTATGTATTTTCTGTAAAATGAGAAAATGAAAACTATTTTTATACACTACTAAATCAAATTGGATGTGGGGAATGTTTGAAATTTTATTTTTATTTTCGAAACAAAGCAATTTTTTTTTTATTTATTTAAAAAAAGATAGAAAATTCTAAAATGAGAGATAAATGTCTCATAAAATTATAATTTGTTGTTTTTGTTCTTCCAAATGTTTGACATGTTCCCACACTTCACTATTCACGACCCCAGAGAGCGTTGTAGATGATTTAGCATAAAGTTATGCAGATATTTTCGTTGCAGTAATTCATATTTGAGACAGGTTGTTGTGTAAGATTAGTTTGACTATTCAAAAGTACATAGCTATAGACAAGAAAAAATTAACTAAAAACGCTACTTGGGATATACCATATTTGAAGCAATAAAACTTCAGTGTTTACGTTTATGTGAGAGTGAAATTTATTTCGACTTGTTAAAACGCACTTTGGTGTTCATAAGAGTCATGCAAAAACAATAAAAGCGAAAATGGCGTCATTTAGGAATAAACTGAGTTTCTTGCACTTGAAATATGTGGAATTAAAATAATCGTGACTGGGTTTGAAGGTTGAGGAGTGGTACGTTGCTTCAAAAAGTTTGGGTGGTTAATTTCTGAAAACTGGTTGTTTTCTCCACAATTTGCATATTAAAATGCAAATCATCATATACACTGAATAATAACCAATTTTTCACATTAAATCTACTTGATTTGTTGCTAAACCTACTCAAAGTTTTCAACTTTTTGCCTTCCACATCTTATGATTCCTTTGTGTGATCTGATAGACACAACGAAAACGCAAACCACGCCAAAGTCATTTATACTTTACTACCGATACGTTGTGGTAAAGAAGACATCCAGTAGATGATTACTCTTCAGCCCCAATAAAGCAATTGGCAAGTCAGACCTGTTTTTCTTATCAGCCATAAAGCTTGGTATATACACATGGATGCAGATTGACATCTTGATCACGTTTTGGGCTTAAAATTACTGATCATTAAAATTTGTAAAACATATAGCAATAAACTTGTAAAATATTACAAAATCACAGGTTAATGTTAACATTTTATTTTCATGCTCAGATTGCTCACCATCAATTGTCTGCGCTTGTATTAAACCATATCGAACAAACTTTCACATTTTCTCAACTTTTCTCGCGAAGACTAACAGAAAACTGCGCATCTATAACTCCCTGCAATAATGTTGGCAAATTTATACAATGTATATTTATTAAATGCTACAACTAACAAGTTGCACTAATTTGCTTTTTATCATGAATTAGTGGTATGAATATAGGCGTGTGCTGTGTAGGTGTAGGGTGAATCAGTGGCATGCTGGCGGTATGGGGTCAGTCACGTTTCCTTCGGCGGTGCCCAGGTAGGGCATCCAAGGGGCGAGTGAATTGAGACAGGCCTGAGCTCAACCTAAGTGTAGAGCTCTCATTTTCTTATTATTCCGCTCATGGCAGACACGGCCTTAGGGTGTAGTACAAAACGTGGGAAAATACTTCAAGTGGGAACCCACACCCCAAACTAGGGGGAGTTGTATTTTTTTTTTGTAACTTTACATTTTTTATTAGTTCAATTTGTAACTCACATTTTTCATATTGTTGATGGAAACGCACCATTAACACTTTGCCGCCTTTAATTCAGTTGAAGGAGCGTTTCAATCAACGTTGGGAGTTGAGTGCGATTCCTTTGCAACGCATTTCAATACAGATACCCAATTAATTGAGCGTATTTTTCACATTTCCACTCGCTTTTCCCATGCTTTAAACCTGTGCGATGCTTGCTTCCCATTATTTATCTATTTTTTCTTTCTCTGACGTTTCTATGAATGGAGTAATGTGGGCGTGGAAAGATGTTCACGTGACAAAGAAATTTGACCTTGATGACCTTATGCAGTGTGATTATTGTGGCATTAAACCATAGAGCGCGGGTAGACAAGCGAAACTCTCTCACGATAGCCCCTCACTCTCCCAACTCATCAGTCAACATACATTTGAAGAAAAAAAAGATAAGAAAAAGAAATTAAATTGAAAAAAACAACAACGATAAAGGACAGAAATAATAAGTCCCGTATATTTATATTATTACCCATTATCTTTCTTGTATTCTCCTTATTTGGTTTAGATTTAATTAACTTCCTCATTCACTACGTTTACATGGCAGGGAATTTTATGCCGGTGAAATCTTCATCTGTTTCCACACAAATCGGTTGGAAAAGTTTGTTTTTCATTGAAATTATCGGGCGTGTAAACATAGTTGATAAGAAATAAATGTAAAAATGAAACAATGGTGGATTTTCACAAAAATTAAGTTTGTTCCGAAAATACAACAAGAAACGTGAGTAATAAAAAAATTTAAATAACCAGTTTTCAGACTTATTCTCGTCTGCCATCTAGTGTCATCAAATTGAATTTAAATTGTAAAATAGAAGGCGGATGTTTATATCAACTCATTATTGCGTCTTCATTTTTGATCGCGCCATATTGCGAGTCTAGAAGAAGAAGAAAACTTTCAGGAACCCCTCAGAGTTTATTGTTAAAACGCCTACTGTGTACATTAAGTTAAAAATATACAATTGTACGAATATACAAAATCTAAATAAAATTGCATTTAAAAATTCATTTATAAAAAAAAAAATGTAATAATATTAATAATAAAGAAATGTCGCTTTGTTTTCTTAGTTTTGCTCTGGCGGAGGACTTTTAATTATTAGCTCAGGAAAACTAAATTCAACTATGGGTCCCATTTGGCTTTCTCTTTTGCGTCGCGCCTCTTCTTCTTCTTTAATTTCAGTTGGTTCAATTTGATCAGTTTTCACCCCATCATCTTCTTCTTGTTTATGATTTTCCTCTTTTTTATCTTTGCCAGCTGCCATTGGTGATTGTACAGTTGGTAAATACGTGTTTACGTAATGAGTTCCTGTCGGCACATAGCCTGTAAACGGGACGACCCCTGTTACAGCGTAACCATAAGGCAAAACCATTCGAGGAATTATTTGTAATTGTGGAGTTGATGCGGCGGTGTCTCTGTCTTCACCAGATGGAGGAGTTTGAGTGTCCTGATTGGGATGTTGAAATTGCAAAGGCCCAGCTATTTGAACGATGTGGTAAACTGGAGGAACTTTTGTAATGTAAGGGTTGAGAATAACGTAGCCATTACCAAAGGTAATTAATAGTGAAACTACCTATTACAGTTAAGGAAAAAAGTAAATTACTATTTATGATTTTAATAAATGAATAGTTCTATCTAGTGCTTACCAGAATAAGTTGCTTGATCATGATCACTTCTGCATTGATATCAATTTCCAAATGGATTGCCTTGGCCTTCAGCAATCTTTAAATAGTAAGGCCTTTTCAAGGACTTTATGATAATAGTAATAAACAATAATAAGGGGAAAAAAAGAAAATGTTATTACGTAAGAAAAATTAGTGGACATATGTTTTTACGAAAATATATTTCTAATTAATGAATACAACAAAACAAGTCATAACTATGTTGAACATTTAGTGATTTATTCAAACAAACGAGTGCTATTATATTTATTAGAAATGAATTTAAAGGCATCCTTGGCCTAAATTTTCTGAACCGCTTGTCTAAAAGCAACTTTTTTCCGTTCTTTTATTTTTCCTTTCAAAGTAACACAAATCAAATAATGTGCGACAAATACGCCGGTGATCATAGATTTATATAAGAGATTCCATTTGATGTAACTGCAATTAAAAATGAGAATTAATTGGCTTTTATGTTAAAGTTGACATTTGACTGACACTTTTTCTAGAAATCCATACAAAAAAAGGACTCACTCTTGACAAAAAAAACTGGTCATTCCAGAGTCCAGATTCAAGCGAGTTATAATTCATTCATTCATTAATTTGTCTTATTTCAGGTGAAAATGAATTATAACACGCATCGTATGAGACATAGATGTACATGAAACCTTGGATGCTGCACGGAATAGTCTCATTTGATTAAAAAATATGACATTTCAAAATCAAAACAAGCGCAAATTGGATCTTCGTTGAATCTCAAGGTAGGAATTTTCAATTTACGACCTCTTTTCCATATAAAGAGTCTTTTAATTAACTCCTATCAAACCTTGTTAAACCGTTCGAAACCAAACACTTGAATAATTAAAAAAAACAATATACCATACACTAGAAATTTAATTATGGACTAAGTCGTTTATTTTCTTCGTTTTGAAGTATAGTTCTACATTTCTGAGCTTGACTTTGATTTGTGAAGACGCGTCGAGTTTGACCTGATTTTTTTATTTATTGGTAGCTTTTCTTTTATTCATATATTTTTATCACATTTTTCCCATTCGAAATTGCTTATTTAGAATATTTTTTTTTCCTTCGAACACATTGAGGATTTCAGTTTCTAGAAAATGATTTTAATGGACCATTCCTCGATTAAATTATTACAAAATTCGAAAATGAAAAAAAACAAAAAACTAAGTGTGTTACGCTTTTTCACTCCACTTTTCTTCATGATTTATGCAAATTTTTTAACTACTCTACTTATTTAAGGCACCGACCTTCCATCATCAGATTTTTCACGAATTCGTAGTGATTTTGAAAACCATGACCCACATGAAAACGAGCATCCCAGATGATGTATAACAAGGTTAACGAAAAACCACACTCATATAAATAGAGTGAAACCATCATTGGTGACTCAATTTCACATCACACACCAAACATGACTTTTCTAGTGAGTATTTATTTTCGCGCACTCTATTTCACTGCCTTTATTCATTTCCAAAACCTATTTAGGCGGTTCTCGTTTGCTCCCTAATCCTAACAACACACGCAGCCCCCTCGCCGGGCAACCTCATAGCTGGACTTCACGAAGACGCATCACCTCTGAGCACTCAATTCCACGCTCAAGACGTTTTAGGTCAATACTCATACGGCTATGCGAGCGCCGATGGCTCGCATAAAACGGAAAATCGGGCAGCCGATGGAACAATTACTGGCAGCTACGGATACGTGGGACCAGACGGCAAGATTATAAACATCAATTACATTGCCAATGAACTGGGATTTCAAGCTATCAGTGACGACGGATCCATAGTTCCCAATCCAATACCTGATTCGAGTGATTACGAAGAAGAATTTGAACCAGAACCGATGCCATTACCACCACCAGCACCAGCCCCGGCTCCGATTGCAGTACCGCCACCCGCACCTGCTCCGGTGCACGTTGCACCACCACCACCACCTCCTCCACGACACCAGATTTCGTTTGCAGCACCTCCGCCGGTTCACACGGCTGCGATCGTAGCTCACGTACCTGCTCCAGCTCCAATTCCCGCTGCGCCTGCCGCTCCTGTTCGAAAGGTATTTCATCATGCACCCAGTCCGATAAGCCAACCCGCTCCTGCAGTCCCGACACCTATATTTGGCTACGCTACCTACGAATATGCAGTTCCGGCTCCTCCTCCAGCACCGGCTGCTCCGGCAGTGCAGTTTGCGCCTCAGTTTCAACAAGCTGCAGTCGCACCACCGATTCCAGTGGCTAAAAGGATGAAGACTAAAGCGATAGCTACTTCAGGATTTGCTCCATCGCCTGTATTTTATGCAAGTCCCACAATGGGTATTAATGGTCTTCACTATAGTAGAGTTATAGGTGGATATAAAATTCAGGTTTAAATTTACAAATATTTAACTTTTGCTGTAAATGGAACAATTAAAGTTTGCTATTATTGTTCAAAATGGTTCGTTTATTTTATTGATTTGTAGTTTTAGATGGTTAATTATTGGCAATAGTTAGCCATCTAAAATGAGAATAATCTAATAATTCATTGGATTATTCTCCCCAATGGCCGTCTTGTGGTGGTATATAACTAAAAATAAAATGGTATATTTATTATTTAATTTTTTAAAAAAAGCAAATAAATTCTTGTGTAAATTATATTTGTGTATGATAAAATGAATACTTATTATTGGCTCAGTTTGCTCGTGACGGTGATTCTCGCTCGAGAAGTAAACAATTATGTTTTAGATTCTATAAACGATGAGGACCATTTTAGATTTACCGAGTTTGGAACATATTTTACTAGCAAAAACAGACAACCAGACGGCAGGACGGTGTTCAAGATGCAATTTGTACACTCATTGATACTCTTGACATTCCGAACGAGTTAAAACCAAAGTTAGGATCGTTGGTTAAGCGTGTCGGAGAACAATTGTGGGGCTTGCTTCAATTTCTAGTCTCCCATGTTTTCAATGGTGCCAAGTTGGTAGACGTATCATTAGTGGAATACATAATTCAATGCACAGATTGGACAATACACGGACAACTGGATATCAATAAAACAGTTCTAATTCTTTCGCGGTTACAAGACTGGACAATTAACACCAGGTTCGATCTTGCTATAGTGTGCTGCATCGCAGATGTTGTCGAGCATATTTGAAGCGAATATGCCAACATTTTGACGAAAAGTTTTGATGAACAAAGAGAATTAACCTTGAAAAATACTATGTAGGCATGAATATTGGAAAAAGATGATGACTCTTTGATGATCACATTTGCCAGGAAGGTAGAAATGTTTTTTCTGTCCATAGACAACAAAAACCAGTGTGCCGTGGAATACTTTTGGTCACTTATGAAACCGAACGAAAGAAATGGGATCATTGATTTGCTGATCCAAAATAAAAGTAAATTAGAAGACTTGATTGGACACCTTCACAAAAACTACTTTATTTGCGAAGATTGTTACTGTACGTTCGAGACTGGCATTATGAACTTTATACTTGCCGAAATGGACGAGCAGCAAATGAAGGCCGTTTTGTTTTCGGACTACGGTTTGAAACCCGTCATGTATTGTTCCTACTAAGCCTTTAACGTCGATCGCAATTTAGTTTTCCGACAATTTCACGATATATCGTAAGATTTCTAAATTGGCTACAAAGAAGTATAACTGAAGGAATGAGTGACGTGGTTACGAACTCCCTAAAAAACATTTGTCAACACTCATTTTATTTCAAGTATTACGATTGGAAGAGTTTTGAAATTGCAAATGGGCCACATGCATTATTATACTGCATTATTTTTATGTGGCCAATAAACTCAAAACTTAAAGTGTGTCATGTTCAACATTCTTAATTCCAGAAAATTAACAAAACACAACAATTTTTTTTATTTTTTTATTTTTTGTTTGTTTGGGTTTACACAAAAACTTGTATGTCTGTTGTGTGCCGCATGCTTGGCTGGAGATTCGTCTCCTCCACACTCACGGACAAAACTCCGAGATTGGATTTGGAGCATTTTGGCACAAACAGCTGGCGCACCCTCGAGAGGAATGGTCCGTATTAAAATTCGTATAATTTAAGCTGGATTCTTCTTTTTAGAAGTCAGATAATTTTTATTTTAATTAAATAAAAACTATACATAATTATTTAAAAAATTTTTTTTTTTTAGAATTTAGAAAATTCAAAATGTAAAGTCCAATTTATTTATCAGAGAAATTCAAAACTGTTAGTTATCACGCAATTAATGAGTAAACATGAAACATGAACTTTTTTTGTGGATATTTGGGTCATCGGACGAGCACTGAGCGAAATGTTGAGTTTTCACTTTCTATTTTCCCTCATTTGTACCTTAAATATCGTCTGTCGTTTATCGAGTTATCCTCATCCTCTGATCGGGGATTATCCTTCTGCGTTCGTCCGTTTTAGATCTTTCTACGAAACTTTAAGCAAACACTTAAAAAAGCCAACTGATGTCGTATTTGTATTGGATTCAAGCAACACTCATGCTGACAACTATAAAACAGCACTAAAATTTATAGGTAAGCTTATTTCATAAAAACAGAAATAATTATTTAGAATTTGTTTATTTATGCAGAATTGAATTCATCACTTATGCAACGACTAAATGCAGACGTGCGCATTGCATTAATTACTGTTGCTTCCACGGCCAGAATTCAGTTCAATTCCATTAAAAATGCGTACAAATCAATAGCTGACATTTTTAGTAGAGTTGAATACGAATTTGAATATGATCCCGACATGTATGAGGCGCTTGTAGTAGCACATGATATATTAACACATGGTCTAAAGAGTCGAAAAAGTAATAGGTGAGATCAAAGTTACACAATATAAGTTACACGTATTGAATATATTCTATATATTTATTTTATGTTACCAATACCAACAGAATTATATTCTTAGTTTCGACAAGATTTGTAGACTACAGATATCCTGTTGTGCACTTTCTTGACCATATTATGTCTGAACAAATTAAAATTTTTTATTTAAGTATTGGGGTGCCAAAAGAGTGGAATATATTGCATTTTTCTTCTGGATACAATTACACATTACATTTAAGTAGCTTCGACGTTCTATCTGAAATAAATAACGTTCTTAAAGGTAAGTTGTACAATTTTAAATTTCGCGCTATTTACTATTGCATATTGTATTAATTATTGCAGATACTAAAGGAATGGCATCCCTGCTTTCTGCTGTTTAATTTCCATGACCATGAAAACGATTTCTATGAGTGCAATTGCAAATGAATTATTGAGGTCAGAGGGAAGAGTGGGAGGGGCCTTCTCTCAGTAAGTTTACTCGATATAATATATATGAACTAAAGATGTTTAGGCATAAATAACTTGTTAGAAAATCTGAAGTATAGAAACATTTAGGTTTAGTACAACAAAGTATACATGTAAAACAATACAAATTTGAAATAAAGCTTAATTCATTTGTATTTTTTGTGGTTAGGGTTTGTTCTTAGTTCAAAAGTTCAATCATCTGACAAAATTGTCGTTATTTGCGTTTGCTAAGGCAAACACACACCATTTAAGGTATAGATAGTTAGCATGAACATCTTCAACCATATTTACATAAATCACACACTACCACACGAGGAACTTGCTGGTGACTGTCTACTCTGTGAAAGGAGGATAGAGCTTTGTAAAAAAGATATAAATAAATGCTTGTGTTAATTTTCATTATATCACTTAACAGAAATGTTTGAAACATACTTTCTACATAAAAATAAACATACCTGCACCATAATTAATTCAATCACATTGATTTCACTTACAACTGGGTTTGTGTGTTGTTGGTGGATTTAAACAGTTACATTCACTCACTCTTCATGTCCTATTTACAGCGATTAGATTGAAGCAGAAACTTTATTAAAATGATTTGGAAAAATATGTGGTGACGTTTTAATCAGTCGGTTGAATCGCTACATCACTCTTGGAAGTTTTGTGACAATGAAATTTGTCCTATTTTTGTTTATAATGGACGCAGATTGTATTTAAACAGAAAAGGGAGCAAGAGATCTTTTGTCTTCAGATTTATGACATTTGTCTCTGTCTTTGTTTTGATACAAAACAATACCGTACTAAAATAAAACACAATAGTGTAAACAAATTTCATTTGAAAACATAAATGTTTACAAAGAAAATGCTGTTTTACTTTCCATTTTCACAGTTATATATCCATTATAATTAAACGGTTTTGTACTTCCAAGATCTTTGAACTCTTCAATGTCAATCACACACTGTCAACAAAATCTACATTTGGTAGAAACTTCTGTCCCATTCCTGAGGCACATGTTTATTTTGCTTTTATATGGTCATAGGAAATGAAGATTCACTTTCATGTCACTTAAATGGAAATAAGGCGGAGTTGCGATTTAACCTTCACGCATATAAGATTAGTGAGGCTGTGTTTTCATTTTAATGTTTCATACTTCAGGAAGTAAGTTACTCCTACAAAATGAAGAGACAATGTATTTTTTTTTCACGACTTATTTCCTTTTTATTCAGTAAAAAGAGATGTTAGTGGTTGGTGGTTGTCATTGAAGCATTTCTTCAGATCTGTACGTTTGCTATTGATACATTTGCAGAAGAACATCCGAAATGGAAGGTCTGGTAAGGTTTGCTTTTACATTTTAATGCAATTTACTTTATTATACAAACTTTATAAATTTTATAGCAGTGCTCCTCCTAATCCTAAACTATATTAGAACACATATTTTGTTTGTTATGTAATGACTATGACTACAAGGTTTTGTTTTGAATCCAGGAATGCTAATTATTACCCACTAAATGTTAAAAATAGACAGGTTTGCCTTGGATCTAAGTTAATAGGCAATGGTGGGTGTTTTCTTTTTTTTACTTCCACCTGAACAACAAATTACTTTAGCTTTACAGTATAAAAATGTTTCTGCCTAAAAATTAAAAGCAATGCAATTTTTATTTTAAAATTGTAATATGTTGACGTGGTAATGCATAAGTCTAAATAAATGTGTAACTTTTTAACTATCGGGCTATTAACCTTCATTAGGCTCATTCTCGTACTATAATTATGCTTGAAAACAGAAAAAATAACTCGGGAATTCACAGACCTCAATGCCACTTCATCCGTGAACTTTTTAGCCCGTTGACTTCACATTGATTCATTCTTCTCTTAAACATCTACAGACAGAAATGTTTCTTATTTATTTCTAATATAACAAGCAAAATTTTCTTTATGGTGTGTTATATGGTAAGTATTGATTATTTTATAATATACTAACAGCACGTTTTTTTTTTTTAAATTTAATTTAAACTTTTAATTTATTTTTTAATTTGCAGTGTTTATTCATCGTCTTACTTTGTGTGCGAGTAGGTGAAAGCCAATATTTCAAGTTACACCGTGATGGAACGTACGATTTTAACTACCACACCAGTGGGGGTCAACATAGATCAGAGGTGCGCTATGCTGATGGCACGGTACTGGGAAAATACGCATACATCACACCTGTTGGACAAAGAATTGACGTGGAGTACAGTGCAGGCAAGCACGGGTATAAAGAAAAAAGAAAGGTCAGTAAAGTTGCAAACAAGAAAGCAAGTCCCAGATTGAAGATCCAATCGCAGCCCACGTTTGGTTTTGGTCACGCTCCATTTTCATCTTCAAGTGCACAATCACAGATACTGGAATCAATGAAACAATTTCCAGTTTTTCGACCACAGATTGGAAATAATGAACTGAACTCCCATTCGAAGAAATCACTAAAATATAAAAATATCAATCTCACACCCATTTACATTCAACCGTCGACACAGAGAACTCCCATCAACCGAAATTACCCATCCGAAGATGAAGATTTTGACTTTGTTCCAAGTACAAAGAGTAGTTTTCCAAATTTTCATACGACTACGCATAAACCAGAAGAACTGCATTGGATTCCCTCAGCAATCATGAATAAACCCAGGATGCCGCCTGGACCAATCTGGATGAAACCAACAACAGAGGATTCCATGAAATTGTTCACAACAACTGAAAATCCACTGTTTGGAGATGTACCAATTTCTCAATTTATTTTGCGCCAACCTCTGCGACGTCCGGTTCCAATGACACATAGCCACACGCCCAGTGTAACTACTGAGAAACCAACTACCAAGAAACCAACAACTGAGAAACCAATGAATTTGACTGACGATTCACCATGTTTTAAAATACCCACACCGTTGAAAAATAATTCTAAAGTGTCTGTAAATCTTCTTGGAAGTTCTGGTATTGTCAATGTGAAGCCTTTTGAGTTACTTACACATCGTTTGCTTCGAGAAGATGATTCACACCGTGATGTAAACTTAAATTCTCCTTCGAATATTCGATTGAGAGCAGTGATGACACCACCAAAACAGAGAGCCCAGCAATTTCTACCTTCGAATGGATTTTCTTTGTTTCCTGGACAGAATAGCCAGTTTGATCGATTGAATATGGATCAAAATCAAGAAAATAACCCTTCTCGGCACGTATCTTCTTCTATAATCACGATACATGATCGACCTCGATCCCAACAACAGCCACAATCAGCAGATACTGCGATCGTGCCATTTACAGCTGCTAATCTCCCTAATAACAGACTGGTTAACGCAATTCCACACAATTCGAAATTTCAGGTGCCAATATTTTACCATTTTCAAGAAAAGATGCAACCTTATCCGTTAGATTTTATTAACTCTGGTTTTATTCAACCAAGAATAGGTTAAAATACTTATGTTGTTGTTTGTTGTATGTGAATCAAGTATTCAAGATAATATTAAAAGTGGGTTGGAGTTGATATTTTAAATGAAGAGGGTTTCTGTAGATTTATCTCATACAAAATCCGTAATAAAATGAGATAAAATGTATTTTTTAAATAAAGTTGTTACGAAATTAATTTTTTTTACAATCAGTTTCTAATCTGAAAAAGTTTAGGATAACTACGTGACTTTTTTAACAAAATATCTAAATCGATTCGGTCACGCATAAAATGACCTTGTTTATTTATTGATACCAAAATTACTCGTGACTTGGAATCACAATTTATTGCTTTCCATGAGCATTTTAATTAGTACAAAGCCATCTTTTGTGTTCTTTCAAGGGTATAATAAAAATATATTACACGGTCGAATAATAAAGTAATATAATATATATATATATATATATTTCATTAAAATAAAAACTGATTTGTAACGTTTTGAAAAATAAATAGATAAACAAATTTAATAAAAATTATTTTTAAGAATTTATTTGTATTCATAATTAGAAGCGAGCACGATCTAGATCAAGACAAATTTACTCACTGCAGAAATTAACTAACGTAACTCGTACATAATTATACTAAATTACAAAGATGATTGTAATCTTGGGGTCACACAGTAAAAACAATCTTCCAATTATAAACTCATTAAATCATGCCTTGAAAATGTTGGTCAAAAGGTTTAAAATTTGTTTTCCTGCAGTACAATTACTTTTAAAATCTGCCTGTAGATGTCACTGGAGATTTTTATCGAAAAATGGCTGAAAGTTCACACTCAAGTTCAGACGAGTTCAGACGAAGAAGTAAAATCCCCATATGTTTTTATCTACTTCGTAAATCACGTCCGATGTTTGGAATCCTTCCAAATGAAGAATCAGTAGTGACTTGAAAGGTAAGTTAAACCCTTATTTGCACTAATTTTAAAAAATAGCTGGCTGTAAACGGTTCGATATCATACATATCGGTAGTTATGATACCGTACCACTTTCAACCTGTTATTATTTTTTTTCCAATCGTATAAAAAAACTAGTTATCATGGTTAGTTATTACCAGTTATTGCTAACTTTTGACGCTAATTGAAAACACATCATGACTTAATTAGAAAACTTTTTATTCTAAGAAACAAACACATACAAATATGTAAGAATAATGAATTCCATTATACAACTTTCAACTACAAATGCATACATATCAATACAAAATATCATAATATTTTTTTTATCAGTAATGACTTTTTTTTGTGTGTTTTTTTTCTTCCACCTTGCAATGAAAAATTTATATACAAAATTAAAAATAAAGAAAAACAAACAGAATACACCATTCAATTATCAGTCGTACAACATATTTGAGCTTTGGCAAGAGACAGCTAATAAGACTTGTGGGAATAACTGCTTGATTTGTGAGAATAACTACCACCACCCCCACGACCACCCCCAACCTGGATATTGATATCATGACTCGGCAAGAAACCTTCCTTGCCTGCACTGTAAGAACTCTGTTGCTGTCCACCAGCACTCTGTACCGAATAATCTCCTTTCACATTACCGGAACCACCCGATTCACTCGCTTGATGTGCCGCAGCTTTGTAGGAATACGAATAACTTCCGCCTCCGCCGCTGCCTCCAGAGCTGCTATAGTCTCCGCTATAGCTGCCGGAGCCGCCGGAGCCGCCATAGCCGCCGTTGCCACCACCCCCTGTATATCTACCCCCGCCTCCATTTCCTCCAGCCCCTTTACCAACATTGGTGGAAGCTTCGACTGTTGATTGGAAGCCTTGTTTTCCACCGGCGGTGTATTTCACCGATTGTTTGTGGCCACCAGCTCCACTCACGCCGTACTGACCGCTCACCGAGCCGCCGGAACCGCTTTCACTCTTGCCGTGGGAACCGGCTTCGTACTTGTACGAATAGGATCCACCGCTCCCGCCACTGGCACCGCCAAAACCACCGGAATAATCGGAAGCACCGCTCGAGTAACTCCCGCTTTGGTCACCACCGGCATCGTACCGTCCGGCACCGCCACCGCCGGCTCCTTTTCCCACATTGCTGGATGCTTCGACCGTCGGTTGGTAGCCCTGTTTTCCACCGGCAGTGTACTTGACGGATTGTTTGTGCCCACCAGCTCCGCTCACGCCGTATTGACCGCTCACCGAACCGCCCGATCCGCTCTCGCTTTTACCATGAGAACCTGCGTCGTAGTTGTACGAAAATGATCCTCCGCCGCCGCCCCCAGCACCGCCGCTGCTGTAATCTGACCCCTCGTTGAAACTAGATGAGCCCGAATAACTCCCGGATGAACTGCCCGAACTTCCTGCCCCATACCCTGTCCCGAAAGCCCCGGACGAGCCCGATTCGTCGGTGGGAATGTGAGCTCCGCTCGGTTGGAATCCGCCTTCATCAGCCGTGTATTTAATCTGTCTGTTCTGTCCATCGGGCGCGGTGAAGCTAAATTGACCCTTGACTTGGCCGCCACGTCCACTCTCGCTTTTCGCTTGATCTTTGAGATTGTATTCGTAAGAGTATTGCCCGCCAGCCCCAAGATTAAGTTTCAGGGTGCCGGTATCACCAGCCCCAGCTCCAGCTCCAGCACCCCCGTATGACCCGCCACTTGAAAACGAGCTCCCCCCGGTGTATTTCGAGGACGAGTCGTAATAGCCACCTCCACCACCGCCAGCAGCTGCTCCAGCTCCTTGGTCGTCTCTTGGGATGTGGTCGCCTTCTGCTTGGAATCCGCCTTCGTCAGCCGTGTATTTAATTGCGCGGTTCTGTCCATCAGGAGCAGTGAAACTAAACTGGCCTTTGACCTAGATTGAAAAAAAATATGATGAGTTTTTAAACAAATGTGATTCATATTTGTTAATGTGTCGTTTACTTTTCCGTCTGTTCCTCTGGATTCACTTTTCGCTTGGTCGTTGAGGGAATAGTCGTATGAGTAAGCACCACCACTGCCCAACTTGAGGTTAAGGGTCCCGGATCCTCCGCCACCGCCGTTGTTTCCTCCGTTGTATGATGATGAACCGGCTGAATATCCTCCGCTTCCGCTGCTGAATGGAGCGCTGTATCCACCACCACCACCTGCTGCAGCCTCTTGACCATCGACGGGAATATGCGCCCCTATTGGTTGGAATCCACCTTCATCAGCGGTGTATTTAATTGACTTGTCTGCACCATCGGGAGTTTTGAAACTAAATTGACCCTTGACTCGGCCACCGACTCCGCTTTCACTCTTTGACTGGTCATTTAGTTCGTAGGAGTAGGAGTAAGCACCCCCTGGTTGGAGGTTGAGGTTAAGCGTGCCGGCACCACCAGCACCGGCACCAGCACCACCGGAATAAGCAGCAGGGGCACTGTAGGAACTGCCAGCGTCATTTGACGAGTCGTAAGCGCCCTCTCCACCTCCACCTCCACCTCCAGCACCAGCGTATTGGACATTGAGGCTTCCGGTTGGTCCACTGAACCCGTATTTGCCCGAAACTTGACTTCCAGAGCCACTTTGGGAGTGGAAACCACCAGTGTTAGTATCGTAAGCAAAAGAATAGGAGCCGTCCGGTTGGATTAGAAATGACTGATCTCTACCACCGCCACCGCCACCACCTGCACCCAGACCGGCACCACCCCCATGGTTGTATGCTGCGTTTGAAAGATGAAGAATGGTCAAAAAGACCTGAAAAGAGATTGTGGTTTGTAAATAAATGAAGTTCATAAAATCGTAATGAACGAGAAGAAAAAAAATTGATATTGTAATTGCACTGGAATAATAGCGGCGGCTATTATTCGAGGGCGACTACAATCGCTTAAATAAGGTAAATAGGAAGTTGTATGTCTTACCCCAAATTTCTGCAATGTTTTCATGACTTGATGTGTGAGTAGAGTACTATTGCAGTGATTCTTCGTTTGTCTATACTTGCTTATATACGGAATTGCCATCAGGACTCATCCGCTCGCTTCTAGCCTGGGGCTTTGGTGGCTTCTTCTGGACTCCTCACTGGAGGACATTGTTGCTACTTGGGAAGGTCGCCCGCTTTTAGTTGATGGAGAAGTAGCGAGGATGCCCCACAATGATCTTCCTATTCTCCACCCACTAACCTTCAATTATGGGAATCCTTGGTTTGTGCCATCGGAACTCACTAAACAATTCGCTAACTAACACGAGTTGACACTCGACACGTATCATTTGCTGCTACTGGCAGAGGTAGAGTAAATTTTGCTCTTTTTTGTTTGAATTTATTTTTGAAATTGTGTTTGGGTGTTGAATGATTCGGGCTGATGTGTTTTTGAGTTGTAAATAAATTGGAGAAATTAATTTATTGATTACATCACATAATGTTTGATTACAATGAACTGATATGTTTTAATGGTAATTGATAAGCAGTGCAGTTTCCCATGTATGGTTGTTACTGCCGATTCAAATTACCTCGTTGACATTGAAATTTGCATCAAAAGCTCGTTGCAATCTTCAAAAACATAGGCTATAAAGAAAAACCCTTTCTTGTGGTTATAAATTATAGATATTATTGCTTAACTTTGAAGTAAGATTTTTTTTGGGAATAAGAAAAAAAATATATTGTCGAGTTTTTTGTTGTTTTGTATGAAAATGAATTTTATTATGGAGATTTTTATTTGGACATTTTTATTTTTTATTTTTTTTTATATTTTTTTGTTTGTTTGTGGGTAATTGCAGCAATTGTTAAATGATAATTGAAATTTGAAAAGGAAGGGAACTACAGCCAACAAGTAAAGGTCAAAAACTTAATTACGTCTGAAATTGTACAATGGTGGTGAAAAAAGAAAATTCTAAATCAAGTTACTCAAAGTATTTAATTGGCCAATTTAACTGTCTTGGTTAAACAAACAATTCAAAATAAGCCTAGTCTATTTTTTAATTATATTTTTAATACGGTAAATAAAAAGTGTATATATTTGGAGAAAGTTTTAAGAAATTGACGAAAATTCACATTTACATTACAGCAATTTTTACTTATCATAAAAAGACGATATTATTATCAATAATAGACGTGAAATAATGCACCTGCAGGAATTCTGAAGGTTGCAGACATCAAATTTATGCAATAAGAAAGAAATGAAAAATAAATGAATATTCAATTTTCATCTGGAACTGCCCCTCACATCAGCCATATCAGACAGACTTGAAATTATTTAATAAATCAAACACGTGTTTTCACTGTCCCTGAAGTAAATTCATCACGTTCAATTTTAGCCTATTTCACGAGACATGTTTCTCGATACAATTTTTTTTGGTTAATTAAAAAGTCAATTTTTATAGTCAATCAACTATTATTAATATTTTTTAAAAAGATTTCAAATTTCTGTATTATATAAAAAATAAATAAATAAATAAAAACTGGGACAGAAAGCAAGAGTGATGAGTTCATTTTTGCTCGTATATTGACCTCGATTATCTGTTCTATTATTACATACTCTAATAAACTCAAATTTAAGTTAAACTAAAATAATAATAATAATAATAATTTTTTTTTGTAAAATTTAATTTTTTTTTATTTTATTAACTTCAATTTTATTCCCCTGCAATGAAAGAAAATGAGTTCTCATTTTTCAAGTATGAAATTTAAAATTAATAATGATAAATAAAAAGAAATAGTGGTAAATGTATGTTTTGAATAATTATTGCACTGAATAAGCAAAAGAGAGAAGAAAAGTCACAAAGAAAGCATTTTAATTGGGGTTTTTCACCTGAAATTTTATTTTTCAAGGTAGGATGGGGTTAGATGAAGTTGCGCATGCGTATAAGGTGGTTAAAGGTCGTCCATCTCATTGGTATGATGTCCATGTTTGTAGGGGAGTGCAGGGCGAGGTGGGCGCGCTTCACAAAAATGGGTCAATGCCGAACTCTGGCTGGGGGTTGCATGTGTTCTGCGCATGCGAGGATCGGTGTATTGGTATAGGGGAAAAAATCGCTCATGAGTGACACCATTTTAACAAGTAGGCCAGGGTGCGGTCGGGTGTTTTCTTACTGCGCATCTTCAATTGCGAAGAACAAATTGATAAACACCACAAAAGAGTTGAAAAATAGTTCGCGGTGGATTTTGGTATTTAGGTTGAGAAAAATTCAAAAACATTGTTTTTATTTTATTTATTTATTCATTTTTTTTTTTATTTTTTTTTTAACAGTGACCGAATTTATTCATTTTTTTAAAATTTAAATTATTGTTTTTGGGTAGTATTTTGTGGCCATTTTAATGAACCATTAAGTTTTGAAAAGTGTGTAATGGAATTTTTTTTTCTACCAGGAAAAGGGTTGGTAAGGTGGAGCTGTGGAAAAGAAAGAAAAAATACTCTCCCTTGTGATGGAATCTTGTCTTGCCTTGAGATTGTTAAGGGATTGTGCATAGGATTGCAGCTGAAGACGAATTAGTTGATAACAAAAGCTATTTTATTTCTAAATAATGCAAAAATAAAATAAAAAATAAAAAGCGTGGATCCTTGGTCTAGAAATCTTTCAATTGATGAGTACTTAATAATAGACTGGTTTGCTGTAATTTCCCTGTGAACTGTATAATTAAATGACATGATGTTTGGAAAAGTTTCACTTCCTGCATTTAATAAATCAAAACACAATAATTAGAGAAAATGGTCGGTCAAAAATCTCATAGAAATGATGGAAGCCATCAAAAGCAATTGACCTGATTATTCCACTATTAATTGACACCTTCAAATTAATGAAGAAGATATAAATAGTGTTTGGAAGTGCTAATCACCACATTGAGGAACGCAAATGTGTTTTTAAAGGAAAATAAAAACTCGTTCGCCTCTTTCACGGAAGAAAAACGTGGTGAATATTTTTTTAAGGCATGGAGACACGCCTAGGGAGAAATTCATTCTTGATCTATTTCAGATCAATTGTACGCTGAAAAACTCGTTCTGCATGCATAAGGAATGAGGCAACCTTGAAAGCACCGCCTTAGCGCACTTGCCCGGGCTTGCCTGCATCTCCCAAATCACAAAGTGCGCTTTTCGAGGTCAAAGCAATTATGGAAAATAAATAAATACATAAATAATGATGTGAAAAATTTGTTTTGAATGTTTACTTTGGTTGACACAGAAAAAAAAATTATTAGAAAAAAATAATAAAAATATATTATTATTTGGGGGAAATGAAATCGAAAATTTTGGAAGGAAATGAATGATTTTGTGTCGCTCGGATGATAGATGAGATGGGACAACCTTGGTTCGAATCCGGGAGAGGGCGTTCTCAGGAAAATAAGGTCTGACGTCACCACCATCACGAATCAGTTATTTATCACGTGGCTACATTCAAGTGCCTACTCTCCTTTTTTAAATCCGTTTTTCAATGGTACGAGGCAGGTGTGTACATGAATTAATTCCTGTGGAATTTAAAGGTTGCGTGGATTAGCCATTTTGAATTTTCTATCATTCTCATTTCACTTTATTTTTTTTTTATCTTTTCAAACTGAAGATAAATCTCTTTAGATTATTCTCCACCTTTAACCGGTGATAAAAATCAAGCAGGAACTTCGTAGCCCTGAATTTAAAGATGAGACGTTTTTTAAAGAAATGTTATGATTTTTTTTGTCTCCTTTTGAGAGTGCTGCAGAAGACTCATTTTAATTTTAAATTGATAGTGAAGATTATTATGGAGTAGAGTATAATAATAATAAATGTATGTGTGAAATGAGATTTATCGATCCAGATTTACATCCGTTAATGCCACTTCAAGGATGATTAGTCAGCTGATTGTTCCGGTTTTTTTCCAACTAATGAGCAATTAAATTCATCTATCAGCTGAAGGAGCAATGATGAGACCCGCCCAAAAAAGGATAATTTGTGTAATTTGATGCAGAGACACCTAGTGGCAAATTGAATGAATGTAAAAACAAGATTTTTGAAGATTGGAATAAAGCTGCAATTTGACTTCCAATCTGTATCAATACAAATAAATGCATCAAACAAAAAAAAACAAGAAGAATGAATAAATAACGGAGGCAACGTGTGCAACTTTTATAACGTTTGAAACAGATCTCGCTGCCAATGAGCGGGTTGTTCAACGAACGACACTGCCAGATGCAATTTCCCTTTTTTTGAACTACCATTTGCTACATCTTCTGAATATGAAATGATCAATGCATCAATAAACTAGTCTCATCAAATTAATTCACCGACCAATCGCTATTCCAATTTAGTCAGGGAGTGGTCAACAAGACGATGATATGACCTTAAACACGAAACGATGTCCACTTAAGATGCGAGATGAGCAGTCGCGCATTAATTGGAAAGAGTATATAAACCCGTCTCAACAATCAAACAAACATCACAAGTCGCTTCGGTCGTTTAATTGGAGCAATCAACACAAACAAACATGAAGCAAACCGTCTTGGTACGTTTGGTTCATTCGATCGTCCATTTTGATCGCTTTAATTCCCTTTTTACTTCAGGTTTTACTTGGAATTCTCCACCTCGTCTTGTCAATCCCAGTGCCAGAACAAATTGGTTCCTACAACTTCGCCTACGACACCAACACTGGTGGTTTCCATTCACAAAGCGGTTCTCCGAGTGGCGCATCGGGCAAATACGGATTTAACACCCCGGACGGAAACCTCAACGTGCAATTCTCCGCCGGAGCTGGCAGTGGCAACGGCGGCGGCGCACCCGCAACCTCATACGCGGCTTCCAACGGTGCAAACGGCGGCGGAAGTGGATCCTACAGCCTCAATTTGAATCCAGACGGCAGCTACTCTTACAATTACGATCTCAACGACCAAGGAAGATCCGAACGCAGACAAACCGACGGCGAAGTTGCAGGAAATTTTTACTTCACTGGCAAAGACGGGCAGAAGAAGTCGATACAATACACGGCGGGACGAGGCGGGTTCCAACCGATCGGCGATCACATTCCAAAAGCAGAGGATGGAGCTGCGGCTAACGGTATGCCTTCAACTTATTCGGCTTTTGGAGGAAATGGCGACACTGGAAACATGATGCTCAGCCTTAATCCAGCCGGGGATTACTCGTACAGCTACGATCTGAAAGACCAGTCGAAGAGTGAGAGCGGATCGGGAGGAAAGGTGAAGGGCAAGTTCAGTTTCGTCGCTCCAGATGGGAAAAAGCACGACCTTAAATACACGGCTGATGAAAGGGGATTCTTAGCGGAAGGGGACCATTTACCGAAGCCGGTGGAGCCACTTCCGGTTAACGGTTTTGGAGGAAATGGCGGAGTTTATTCGGCAGATTTGGGTGCAAATGCCGGGCCAAGTTCGTATTCGTTTGATTACAAAGCCAATGAGCACGGTCGTTCGGAAAAAGGCAATTCGGGCGATGTTTCGGGCGATTATTCGGTCATGAGCTCAGGCGGTAATCAGAAGAGTTCGTACACGGCTGGAAAGGGGGGATTTATGCCTACTCATGATATTAAGATTAATTTGGGTTAATGTTGATGGTGGTGTTGTACATACGAAAAATAATTACTTTTTGTTTTATGGTTTGTTTTATTTTGTGGTTTTAGTTTATTTTTATTTTTTATTATTATTTTTTTTATTCTTTATTTTTGAGCAATTTATAAAAATTCCAAAAAAATATAACCTGAAAAATATTTTGTAAATTAAATATTTAGAGGCAAATAAATATACACGTGATTTAAAGATTTGAGTTGTCTTCGTGAATTGTTGCGTGCGATCTGCGCTCGGTTTTAAGGGATTTGTTGTGCATTAGTGTCCATGCGAGAAACCAACGTTTGTACGCCAGACTCTTTTTGTTGTAATTTGTACCTGTAAAGGAAAAAAAATTGGAGTTTATGGTAATTTTTCGAATTAGTTAAGATTTTTAAAATATTAACGTTTTTTGTTTGTGTTTTTCTCAGTTGGGTGTAGGAAAAGATTATCGTCAGTAAACAAAGCGAGAAATGTGCGCAGGATGGGATTGTTTTCAACATCTTCGAGTTTTAAGAGAGATGCGAAGCAAACCAAACCTAATTGATGGTTTAAAAAAATCAATTATTTTCTGCAATTTATTTAAATAATTTATTTAATTATTTACCTAAGTCGCATTTTTCGAGACTGCTCGCTAAGGTAGTACGATCAAGCCGCAAATAAAACCATATTCCGGTAAACAACCATTTTATAAAACGATTCATGCAGGCGAAAAAGCCATTGAACACATTAAAGAATAACATTATATACAAAACATTTAAAAAACCTTTTCTAAAAAAAAAAATAATAATAAATAAATAAAATAAAACTTTTTTTGGAATATTTTTTTAAAAATTCAAATTATTTACCTGTTTTTAAGTGCTAATGTCTGACCTTTATCATATAAGAAATATCTTCGCACAAGTACATATTGCACAACGGCTGTTAAGATGATAAAAACAGCAACCGGACTGGGATTTAAAAAATAAAAATAAAATCAATTAATACAACAATAGAGTTACGGTGTTGGTAACTGAAAATGTAAGTTATCTTACGTAATGGTTTGTAAAAAATGGAGAAGAAATGCCAGTAACGAATCTGCAGGCAGGATGATTGCTTCAATTATAAACATACAAACAATGAAAACGAATCCACATTGTACATGATATCCTGTGAAGAGAAAATAAAGATATTTATTGAGTGTCACGTGAGTGTTGAAAACTTACCCCAAATTAGGTAAGCAATTTGAAATCCAGAGAATTGCATCGCGCGAACCTTCGAGATTAATTAATAAATACACATCAATGTCAAACAAAAAAAAAAAAAAAAAAAATGCAATTTGATTAATATCTTACCACTATTACCGCATTTGGTAAGTTATCAAGATCAAGAATTTTGTTTAACGAACGTCGACGCCCCAAGTTTAATTTAAATTCTCTATACGATTTAGCAAATGCCATAGAATGAAACAACGCTGAAAAAAATCCTAATGATAGACTGATGATTGCAGCAGCTGAAAAAGAATTGTTATTTTTTTTAGTTAAAATTTTTAAGACTTAATTTAAGACTTAATTTATTACCAAAAAGCGAAGTAGCCTGTCTATCAATGAAATTTATTACTTCTTCTGGATTGCCAGCTTCGTCCCTTCGTTTTAAGACGTAATTCGTAATTCCTTTTAAAACTTAACGAGAAAAAGTGGGTTGTCACATTTAATACAAGAAAAATGGTAGAGTAGTGCCCGGAATTACTTGGCGGTATTGACAAGGAGTCATTACGTTTCCACATATCAACTTGATCTCGAAATGTTCCAAATTTGTCGCAAAACGATGCTATATACACGATCAAAATCTGAAATATAATTGTATTTTTAACATGAAATCCATTTATCCTTGTTGCGATAAAACAAACCCCAGTTACTGCAATCATCCCTACACCGACACTAACTGATATAGCTAACGAAAATCGAAATCCTGTGATAAAAACAATGTAAAAATTGTGATTTTGTTTTGCAGGAAATGATTACCTGAAATATCTTTGTACATTTGCCTTTGAAGGCATAATTTCATTCTAGTCATGAAAGTATTTGGTCTAAAATCGTCCTCAAAGGACCTATTAATAACAATTATTATCAAAAGAGATTTACTAAATATTTTAATAAATAATTAGAATTAGTAATAATAACTAACATCTCTTTTTGACTTGCTACTGTCGATGTCAGCAAGCGTTTTACGTATTGTCTCTGTTCCATTTTGATTTTGAAAATAATATCTTCACTCGTGTGCGATCTTCCTAGTAATCTCAGTATAAATTTTATAATCAAAAATACTGCAGAAGTGATTATAAGAATATTGAATTCAATCATAACCGATATTTGAAACTGAATTATGAAGAATAGAACATTTAAAAATTAATGACACTTGAAAATACTTGTTTATTTTGTGTATTTTGTAATTTACCATTGTCATGTTGTCTAAAGGGCAGGCGGGTGTTATCACCAATAATGCGAGGCTTGAGTAAAGTGTTACATAAATCAAACCGGAAATGTTGCTTGCAACATTATCAGTAGTGATGCATGCGAGTAGAGGAAGAAATGTTATGCTAATCAAAACAATACACAAGAGAGTACCCAATACTGTAAAGACAAACTCAAATTTTAAACACTGTAATTGTGGATACAGTAGGCGCATTCCTATAGTCATTTAAAATTGTTTATATTTTTTAAAGATAAAGAAGATAAACAAGTTTAAATGACTTTGTGAATGCGCCTAGTGTTGAACTCTCACCTTTTAACATCACTGCATTTGTTTCGAATTGAAAGGCATTATTCCATACCAAAATGTTTAAAATTTTCACACTTGCCAATGTAAATGTTGCAAGAATCATTGAACTGTGTCCCTTTACTTCCATGAGATTGACAGGACTGAGACGATAAAATTATTTTTTTTTTGTTTTTATTACTATTGCAGAAAATTCCAAACTTACACAATGAAGGAACAACAGGCTCTGTTTTCGTTTGAAGGTTTTCTTCTTCTCTCCAAAGCGCACAAAATATTTGTAACGATAGCCTGCAATTGAAATGCAGATTAAATTTTCTTTCAGGTTTTCAGTAGAAATTTTACTAACAGCAGCAATGAACATGATTAGTTCAGCAATCCACTGTTTCAGGTAGACTTCAGTGCAGGTAATTGATCTGATAATTAAAAAAAAAATTGTTAGCTTTAACTTAAGGTTTAAGTTTAAGTTAAACGTGTGTACCTTATCATTTTGATAGTTTTGTTGTTGCTTTTTTTGGCTTGTCAACAGGAGCACCACCGCCACCAGTGTGGAGTAGTTTGAGCCAATCGCTTCAAGTGAATACTATATTTCGTCTCATAATATTTTACCTGTACTGGTTTCACCCCATACAATATAGGAAGATAAAATAAATGTAATTATCACAATGATAAAATTGATAAAATTGGTTCTATTGTATAATAAATGAATTTGATGTGAGATATTTTTTCTTTTTTTTTTTTTTTTTTTTTTACAAATCATAAAATGATTTTTTTTAATTACTCAAACTCCAATGCAATCTCGCCAACACAAAACACATATTTGTTCTTATTTACACTTACTTTAGTGACAGATAAATCACATTTCGTTGCTATTTTCTCGTGTCCTTGTATCCTGTCTCTGTAAAATATATAGGCCGATGGTGTAGAAAATCTAATTGCATGCAATTATACGCTACAACAGATTTCTAAATACTTGAAATCAAATGCCTTAAGTTATTTTATTGTTCCTTATTTTGTTTCCTAATCTTTATGGCACCTTCAATAATTTCATTTCATCACCTGCAATCTCAGTTTTTAAAGGAATTAATTAAAGTACATGCAATAATTGTCCTAAGTAAATTATTAAAATGTTGCAATCCTACCCTTTCTTTGTGAATAATCCAGAAATGTCTGAAACAACATTTCTCGGATACCGTACTCTACGCTAAATACAGATTGAAAGGAGCACCTCACAGCCAAAACTTTTTCTCGTCCCATTCTAGCATTTTTTGCTCTTAATCTATATTTAGCATAAGTTTCTGAACTGGGCAAGTTAACCTCGTTATCGAATTTAATTACTATCTCCTGTAATACATATTCAAATGAAGAAAGTTTAATATTTTTTCTCAGAGGAAATTTGGAAACTGGAAAACAAATGATATCATTTCCTGTACTTCCTATACTTTAAACTTTATGGAAATTTTAATTGGATCACTGTAGATTATTCAAATTGTTCTTTTTTAAATTAATAAGATAAACATGTGAAATTTCACATGTTTGGGTGGGGATCTGATGCGCGCATATCAAATTCGCGCACGACTTAAATCCGCGCATTATTAATTGTAATAAAATAAATTAAAAATAAAATAAATTAAATTAAATTAAATTAAATAATACAGTAATTAAAATTAATTAAATCTCAAATGTGCGCATTCAAAGGGGCGCATCTCAAATTCTCAGCGCACAGATGTAAACAATGCAGTGTAAGAAATGGGAATAAAAAATTAAATGGGAATGTAAATAAAAATTTTAATGGGGAATGTAAACAAAAATTCTAATTAGAATGTAAATAAAAATTTAAAAGAAAAGCCCGGTTTGGTGGCTGCGCTACTTTACTACCATTCGTCAAACATGGAACTTCAGCTGCACATTCATTTCCAACGCCCTTTTGACACATGTTGTGTCCACAGCTGTAAACAATGTTGCATTTAAACGCGCGTGTATTAGAATTATTCCTTTATTATTCTTTAATTTTTTAATTGTTTATTAATTTAATTCTGCGCGTGGATCTCAGGCTGCGCGCAATCTTCCCCAATTTAAATCGTACGCGCATTTGAGATGCCCGCAGCAGGTCCTGGCCGATGTGAAACGAAGAAAACCATACCACATTAGTTTTTATTTTTTACATTTCCACTGTAAAGAAATCTCGGTTCCTCCCAATGAACTTTCCCATTAATTTTTAATTAATTATGATATCATTTGTTTTCCAGTTGCCAAATTTCCGCTGATAAACAATATTAAAATTTCTGCATTTGAATATTTATTACAGGAGATAATTAAATCCGATAACGAAGCTAACTTGGCCAGGTTAGCAACTTATGTTAAATATAGATTAAGAGCAAAAAATGCCAGAATGAGACGAGAAAAGGTTTTGGCTGTGAGGTGCTTCTTTCAATCCGTAGTTAGCCTTATTAGAGTATCCGAGAAATGTTGTTTTAGATATTTCTGGATTATTCACAAAGAAAGGGTAGGAATTTAGTTAGGACAATTATTGCATGTACTTAAATTAATTCCTTTAATAATTTGAATAATCTACGGTGATCCAATTAAAATTCTATGAAGTTTAAAGTACAGGAAGTTTGGGTGTTTAATGATAACGTTGTGTATAAATGAGCAACTAATCATATAAATGCTCAAACACAAACTTCAGCCAGAAGGAATTAAAGGTAAGAAAGATGAAGGAAAAGTGAATAATATGTTTTGTTCATTTTTTCTTACATTATTGTTAGATGATTGTTTCCAATCAATGGATTTTCGCCACTTATTTCTTAAGTTTACTTTGTTGTGCAAAACTGCAAGATGGGTTGGATCAGTTTAAAGACTCAAATGAATTGTACAAACTGTCAATTTTTCAAGACACTTTAAGTACATACTCTAAACAGCCCATGGATATTGTTTTTGTTCTCGATGAATCTGGTAGTGTGGGCTCCACATATTACGAAACTGAAAAGGACTTTGTCGGTACAGTAGCAAATGATTAAAAGTTTGCACTAATATTGTTTTCAATTTTCAATTTCAATATTTTTGTTTTTGTTTTGCAGAAATTATTGGTAGAACTTTATCCATATCTAAAGACGAGACGAGAGCAGCTTTAGTTTCATTTGGAGATGATTCTCTACTGCATTTTAACTATCTCTCTCGAATTGATGGCACTGCATGTAGTTTTATGAATGATGTAAAACAGGTTCGATACAATGGTGGTTCAACCAATACAGCATCTGGACTAAACATGGCCAATGACTTATTTTTAAATACGCGATCCCACACAAAGAAGTATACATAAGCACATATTAAAAATTTTAAATTTATGAACTTGTATTCAAATATATATATATTTTTAATTATAGAGTTATAGTATTACTTTCAGACGGTCTCAGTAACGACGGAGAAAATCCGATTATTACAAGTGGTAGACTGAAAGCAAACGGCATTATTGTGTTTTGTGTTGGTATCGCAGCAGCAAACGAGGTTGAGCTTCTCGGTATTGCGACTAGTCCATCGTACATTTACTTAATTAAAGACTTTAACTATGTGAAAACCGTTTATTTACAATTACGACAAGGTAATGTTGTATGGAAAAGAACAAATGGTAAAGAATAACTTATTTACCAAACAAATTTGTAGACATTCAAAATATAGCATTTGCAAAACAGTCAAAAGTTTATTGTCAAGGAACATGTGACTTGAATGCTGACTGTTACTGTGGCACTGATGGAAAATATACTTGTTACTGCAATGCCGGTTACATGGGTAGTGGTCAAATTGGTTTTTGTACGAGTAAGTTGTAATATGACTGTACAGAAATTAAGTCAGTATTTAGCATAAATGAAATAAATCATACACAGAATGTCCGTATGGCACTTATAACTCAATGGTGAATCAAATTCAGTGCACAAATTGTCCTTACAATTCGAATTCCACACATGAAGCGGCAACTTCAGAAGCTAATTGCAAATGCCATGATGGTTTCACCGGTACTGGCTGCAAATGTAAGTACAGTTTTGGCAATACCGGTACCTAATTTCATGTTCTTTATACACATAAATTTTTAGTTTCAGGATGTCCAAAATTGTATGCACCGATTGGGGGCCACTTGGATCCAGCAGAATGTGGTAATTTACTGAATGATAAATGTTCTTTTTGGTGTGACACCGGATATTGTCCATATAACGGAAGTGAACCAAATTGTTTACAACTAAAGTCCAAGAAAAAACAAAAGCCCGAAAGGGTTTGCCTTATAACCCAAAAATGGAGTGGACAATCTTTTCGTTGTGAAGGTAACTGTTTTTTTTTTAAAAATTTTAATAACTTGTAAGAAATATACATATTTTCAGAGGCTCGTTGTGTGAAACCAAAGAATCCAGAAAATGGTTTGCTTGAATGCAATTCTGTCAACTATGCAGTAAAAAACACAGTATGCACTGTCAAGTGTAATCAAGGCTATAGGCTTCAACATCCGTCCTTAAAAATTTATTGTCAAGCAAATGGAACATGGAAAAATATTGAAAAGGCAAAATGCATTCGTACGGAACAGTCATACTTTACATTTAAAAAAAAATCAGTTATTCACTTTTTTTCCTCATCAGCTGTGCTGTGTCGTCCACTCAAACAAAAAGACAAAGTATTTCTGAAGCCCAAAGAGTGTGGAGTTTCCAATCAACCATTCAACCAACATTGCCAGTAAGTGAAAAAACCCAAGAAACTTTCAATGGTAGTACAGACAGTTAATGTGTGAAACAAACTTTCCAGGTTGTATTGCAAAGCAGGTTATGCATATGTTGGAACTAAAAAGAATCAAATTAGCGTGCGTTCTCCATATGGTTTAAGAATTTGTAAAATTAAAGGTTGGGAAGGAAAAGAGGGCTATACTTGCAAAGGTAAGTTGAATAGTCCACTGGTCACATCACATATTTATACTAAACTTTTGTTCATTCAGATATTGAGCCCCCTGTTATTACTTGTCCCAAGTCAATTAAAGTTGCATGTCCTCCAGATAAAAAAGTTAGTGATAAAGTTCATTGGAAGTTACCAGTAGCATCGGATAATGATGGTACGTAATTAACTAATAACAATTCAAATAGTTGTAAATATTTAAAAAGATTATGTTTTGTTTCGTTTAAAATAAGGTTTGAAACCATTTATAACTCTTATTTATCCACCATTTGAGAAAAATGGGATAGTGATTAAACCACCTCATCAATTTCCACCCGGTAAAAACAAATTAGTTTATCAGGCCAGAGACAGAGATTATTTGACGACCACTTGTTCCTTTATAATTGAAGTTGAAGGTAAATATAACATTTCCTTCCTATGTAAAGACTAATTTTATGCAATTTTCAGATGTAAAACCTCCAAATGTAGAATTTTGTCCCGATGCAATAGATCATTACACAACAGCATCTGATCCAATAACTCTAAACTGGGAAGAGCCTGCATTTGAAGTAAAATTCGAAACTTTCAATAATAGAATGTTATTAAATATACAAAATATTACTTTAGGATAATTCTGATAATTTTAAAATCACATTTCAATCGCACAAACCTCAAAAAGACAAGTTCGCTCCAAACCAATCCCACAGAATTAAGTACATTGCAACAGACGACTACAACCACAGTTCAACCTGCGAGTTTGAAATTCGACTAAACCGTAAGTATATAAAATAATAAAATGGCAAACAGTAGAGTCTTAAGTTTAAGCTTGTGGCTTGTGTATTAGCATATCAATGTTTGTACCGACGACCTCCACTTCATGGAGAATTAAACTGCAATAAAATTCGGTTTGGCAATGGTCAAGAATGCACAGTTACGTGTCATCAAGGTTTTGATCACACGGAAAAGTCATTACCTGTGTATAAATGTCTTGTGGTGGGCGGCATTCCAGACTGGGATCCAATTGATAAAACCTGGCCCGATTGCTCGTGTAAGTTTCTTTGCGAGTTCACGATGTGTGCCAAGAAGAATAAAATTTTTTTTGTTTTAGTGAACAAAGATGTGAAAACGTCAACAGCGCAAGTTACAATAACATCGCGGTCTTTAGATTGTAATAAATTGGAAACAAATAAACTATATGCAGACAGGATTGTAGCCCGGTTATGTAGAAACAAACCAAAATGCAATATTGACAAAATCAAACTTAATTGCAAGAAAAAATCACCTAGAAAACAGCATAAACGTGACTTGAAAGCAAACGAGGAAGAAGAAGAAGAATACGTTTTAACTATTGAGTTTGATATTACTTTGGTATTTAAGCTAATGACAATTTTTATTTGTTTACTGCAATGAGCAATTTTCCAGGATTCAAATAACAATTCAAAATCGTTGAACGAGATCGAAGAGGAACAGAACAAAGAGTTGCAATCAGCAGTGGACGATTTGGCCAGTAGCGAAGTAAACAAAGAAATTGTTATTCATGTAACTAAAAATTACACAGTTTCGTGTGATATTGGCGAAGTGTTCAGCAAAGGAAAATGTGGTATTTTTTATTTTATCATATTATTGATTTATTTTACTGATTTAATTTAATGAGTTTTGCTATAGTAAATTGTCCAGCGGGAACATTTTACAAGAACAACTCTTGCGAACGATGTCCACTCAACACATTTCAAAACAAACAAGCATCGACGCAATGTAAACCATGTCTAGAAAACACGTTTACACTTGCACCTGGGTCTATTTCTTCTAAATACTGTTTAAGTGAGTAAACAAATTAAGAAAATTACTAGGGATCTAATATTAACAAGTCTTAACATATTGTAGATGCTTGTGCTCCTGGAACTTTTTCTAAAACAGGATTGGAGCAATGTACAGCTTGTGCTAAGGGATTTTATCAAGACATACCACGACAAACTTCGTGCAAACCTTGTGATTTTAATACCACAACTTGGATGATTGGTGCAGAATCAGCAAAAATTTGCGAAGGTAAACATTAATTCACCTGCTTATATTACGAAGGTGTTCTACAAATGCACTTTCGTCTCTCTTGCAGTCGAATGCCGACCGGGCTCGTTTTCTCCTACTAGATTGGAGCCCTGTAATTTATGTCCGCGAGGTTCTTATCAACCTGAATCGGGAAAATCCTTTTGTATACCTTGCAACGGCACACTCTACACGACTGAGCCGGGAATGACTGAAGAATCGACTTGTATTGGTATCATCCGTTAAAAATGTCCCTACTTAAAATTATCCAATTATTATTATTATTATTATTATTTGAATAGAAATTGATATCTGTTCACCAAATCCTTGCCAATACAATGGTAATTGCACAATATCAAGCACATATGAAGCTATGTGCGAATGTCAAGATGGTACAGCGGGTCCATTGTGTGAATTTAATATAAATGACTGTAACCCTGACGCCTGTTCAAGTAATGGAGTATGCATTGACGAAATAGATGACTATAGATGCGACTGTGCTCCTGGATTTGAAGGATCTCGGTGTGAAGATATCACTAATAACTGTCATGATGGTAAATAAGCATTTAAAAGTTACATTCAGTCACTGTATTGTTTTAATAATAAACAATAACGATTGATTTTTAGCTGCATGTTTAAATGGAGGAACGTGTAAAAATTGGATAAATAGTTTTACGTGCGAGTGCTTAAAGGGGTATGTGGGAAACAGATGTCAGTTTGCCTTAGAGAAATGCGACTCAAATCCTTGCCTCAATCATGGAAGATGCATAAATCAAAAACAGGCATGTATATGTTTTGGTCAAACTTATAGCTAAAGATTCTGACTTTATCTTTATTTAAAAAAGGGTTTTTTATGTTGTTGTAAAACTGGATTCTCGGGACCATTCTGTGAAGTTACAGACAAAGATTGCATCAATTCGAATCCTTGTTTGCATGGAAGTACATGCGTACAAACCTCCAATAGTGTGAAGTGTCTGTGTACTGCCGGCTATTCCGGTATTAGTTGCGAGTTAAACATAGATGAGTGTAAAGGCCAGCCGTGTCTGAATCACGGTAATTGTACAGATGGTATTAATAACTTCGATTGTAAATGTCTCCCCGGATTTGAAGGGAAAACGTGCGAAACTGGTAGGAAGTGGTGCAGTATTTTTTGCAAGAGTAAACCACAAAAGAAATATTTTGCAGCAATGTCCTCGGATTTTGATGTCGAATTCGTAGCTGCCAAAATATCAAATTACGCTGTAGTAGAAACACATGAGGATTTAATGAGTGTGACTGTAATGTTTTGGATGAAGGCGGATTCTAATGGTGTCAGTCGAGGTACACCAATTTCATTTTCCTATAAGTCACCCATCAATGGCAGCGTAGTTGCAAATGCTATCACCTGGTATGATGTCAACAAATTTATAATTTTCATTCAAAACCAAGAAATCCGCACAACAATTCAAGGGTTTGCAGAGAATTTTTTTTTATTACACAGAATTTGTTGCTAAATTTTTTGAATTATTAGAGACTCTAAATGGCACAATTACGCACTAACATGGGATAGTCTTGATGGCACTTATTCTGTATTTATCGATGGCAAATTTTTATTTACTGGCAGTAACATTAGCCGCGGTGTTCCACTTTTTCGCGGTTTTTTTGTTGTGGGTCAAGAACAAGACCTGCTTGCTTCGGGATTTAGTTCTACCGAAAGTTTTGTAGGATCTTTATCTCAGGTAAAAAATAATTAAGCTGTTGGTAGTGTTTGTTTTTTGTTTAAACTAATTTTTATTTTAGTTTAATGTGTGGAACTTTGTGATGAATGAAAAAGAAATTGCAAAAGTTTCGGCAAGCTGTGGATATATGGGAAATGTTGTTGCATGGCCCGACGTAAAAAGTAAATTTGTTGGAAGTGATGTTTTTGTTAGAGCTTCAGGACTTTGCAGAAGTAAGTACCGTACTACATTTGTTTTTATCAATTAAATAGTTCCAACTTGACATAATCGACTCTAAACAGATATTAGCACTTGTGGGACCACATCAGCTGAATGTTTCTGTCCAAAGAAGAATATTTACGATGGTATGTAATAATCATATAAATGGGTGATTAATTATGAGGCTCAATATTTATTTTTTTCTTAGTGAATTTGTGTGAGCGAAATATTGAAACCTGTGCCAGCAGCATTTGTCACAATGGACAAAAATGTATACGAGTTGGTGAAACCCACATGTGCCAGTGTCAAAGCGGTTTCAGTGGAAGATTTTGCCAACATGGTATTTTCTTGAAAATTTCTGATGGCAAATCGATTACACATTTATTTCGAATAATGGCAACTGCTCCCACAACTGCCATAACACATTAGGATCCTACTATTGCACTTGTCCATCAGATTTCTACATGAGTGATGATAAAAGAACGTGTTTATCAACAAGCCGATGCATTCACAAGGGATCTTTTTATAGTAGTGGACATAATTGGACAGAGAATTGTGACACTTGCCAGTGTGATGCAGGAAGATTGACTTGTAAACAACAAGAGTGTGCACCTGTACATTGTTCACAAGTAAGTTTGCGATTGATAGCTTGCTATTCTTTGTTACTAATTTTATATAAATAAATAAAAACTTAGGGTAAACCAGTTATGTTTCCCGGTGATTGCTGTAAGAAATGCATAGACAGAAATATTGCAAGCTGTGTGGTATTGTCAAACAATTTGTATCAAACGTTTGATGGTGATGACAGCATCAAATTGAGAGCAAGTTGCAGGCACACATTAGCGCAAGATTGCTCCGACGGTTCATTCACAGCACAAATTGAAAATTCTGCCAGAGTTTCTTCCAAAAAAGCACTGACGATACACATTGGTTGCGAAAATATAAAAATAGATTTTGAAGGAAAAGTGGAACTTTCGAAAACAGAAATTGATTTACCGTACGTTGGTAGTGACATATTTCGCATAGAGAAAGAATTAATTTCTCCCAATTCTAAAAAAGAGACGATAGTAGTAACAATTTCTAACGTAAATATCAAATTTAATTAAAATGCGTGTTTTAAATAAGATTAAAACAATTCCAATTGTAGGGTGTGATAATAGAATGGTCAACTTACGGTCGTGTTGATGTTAAAGTTCTAGATAGCATGAAGGACAAAATGTGTGGACTTTGCGGAAATTATAATGGAAATATCAACGATGATTGGATGATGAGAAATTATAAACAAGCGACTACATTGACAGTAACTATTTTGCCATTCAAATTTGAGACATTGTTTTATGCCGTCTGTTTAGGAATTTGCATTTAGCTGGAGAGCTAACAAAAAGTCTTGCCCACCTCCAGACTATCATGTGAAGGGAACTCCTGAATATCGAAAAATTGGAGCCTGTAAACAAGCAGTAAATAAAGACAAGTGGCAGTCAGCTCGAACAATTTGCAAAATGTTGAGGTTGGACATTTCATGATTTATTATTATTATTATACAATGAAATGTAATGTAATAATTTGTAATATTTACAGAGACCCTATCTTTCATCCGTGCTATGAGTTCGTAGATCCTCAAGGGTATTTGGATCGGTGTTTGCAAGACGGTTGTCGTTGCGGAGAAAAATTATGCCATTGCACATCAATTCATTCGTACCAAGCCATTTGCAAAAAATACGTTGGCGTCATTGTGCTAAAGCGAAGTGGCTGTCCTACATAGACATAGTTTTAGATGCACGCAACTGGTCACGAATCATTTAACCATAAAATAATTTGTGCCATTTTCGGTGCATTCAGCTTACATTTACCTATAGCTTATAGCTTATAGCTTATACTTACATTTTATTTGAAATTCCCCATTTAGCTTTCTATTCAAATGTATGATCATCAGTTTTTATAAATGATTCCTCATATTTATAAGGATTGAATTATTACAATACTTAAAACTATTTGCGCAAATTACTGACAACTTTTATTTTACTTCATCATATTCATAACATGAAAGTTATACATATTGCAATGGCTTAACGACTAATCAATAAGTGACGAATTTGTTCAATACCACCAAATTCTTGCGACATTTTGTTATATCAAGCAGTTTTGTGGAAGTGTTGATTTTGCGCCTGCCCTTATACCCGTGCGAATTTTCGTGTGCCGTTGTATGCGTGCGAATTTGCATTGTTATAAAACCTTGTAGCCAGTTCTTGCATTAAAACGTTACGGGTAAGTTTGTTTACGCTCGTCTCAAATCATTTCCAAGACTATCAATTTTCACAGCAACTGGTCACAAATTATTTAACCATATACAGTAATATTTCGTACGAAATTCAAATCAAAATTTTCTGTACATTTTTTTAAAGTTTATACGTAAATTTTATTTTCAATTCCCCTTTTTAAAGGCTTTTAGATTTATAAACCTGAGGTGAGGAGGCCGTGTCGCGACTCTCGAGTGACTTTTTTCTGGGGATTAGTTTTGGGATTTGGTTAGGTTTAGTTAGGTTAGTCTTAGTTTTTTTTTTAGATTTTATTTTTTGTTTAAGTTTTCGTTCGTCCTTGGCAAGGTCGTCTGTGGTTTTCACTCGGCTGGTTTTTGTTTGAGTTGTTGTTTTTAGCTTCTCGCTCCGCCGCCTACTGACGATTTGACTCAACTATTTTTGTTTAGGAAGGAGGAGGTTTTTTTTATTTCTTTTTTGAAAAACAAGGGCGTGTAATGAGATAGATTGAAAACAATACGTAGCAGATGGCAATTTATTTCAAATTGGAAAAAAATTATTCGGGCGAATGAACTGTAAACATTTGTTTGGAAAAAATATATACCTTATAGAATGCATAAAATGCACAGAACGCATAAAATGCACAGAACGCATAAAATGCACAGAACGCATAAAATGCACAGAACGACAAAACGACAAAACGACATAACCGACAAACCGACAGAACCGACAGAACCGACAGAACCGACATAAGCGACATAACCGACGTAAGCGACGTAAGCGACGTAACCGACATAACAGACATAACCGACGTAAGCGACGTAAACGACGTAACCGACGTAAGCGACGTAAGCGACGTAAGCGACATAATAGACATAACCGACATAACCGACATAACCGACAGAACCGACATAACCGACATAAGCGACATAAGCGACATAACCGATAGAACCGACATAACCGACATAAGCGACATAACCGACATAAGCGACATAACCGACATAACCGACATAACCGACATAACCGACATAACCGACATAAGCGACATAACCGACATAACCGACATAACCGACATAACCGACATAACCGACGTAACCGACGTAACCGACGTAAGCGACGTAAGCGACGTAACCGACGTAACCGACGTAACCGACGTAAGCGACGTAAGCGACGTAAGCGACGTAAGCGACGTAACCGACGTAACCGACGTAACCGACGTAACCGACGTAACCGACGTAACCGACGTAACCGACGTAACCGACGTAACCGACGTAACCGACGTAACCGACGTAACCGACGTAACCGACGTAACCGACGTAACCGACGTAACCGACGTAACCGACGTAACCGACGTAACCGACGTAACCGACGTAACCGACGTAACCGACGTAACCGACGTAACCGACGTAACCGACGTAACCGACGTAACCGACGTAACCGACGTAAGCGACGTAAGCGACGTAAGCGACGTAAGCGACATAACCGACATAACCGACATAACCGACATAACCGACATAACCGACATAACCGACATAACCGACATAAGCGACGTAACCGACATAACCGACATAACCGACATAACCGACGTAACTGATGACCACTGGTGGCTGCTGACCCGGTGTTGGACAGTGGAAGCGGTGCCCAACTTGAAATCCTGGTGAAAATCACGAAATTCCGCAATTTCGATTTTGACGGAAATCCACGTATACGTCGGCGGGAGCCGGGGCCTCGTCCTGGGCATGAAAAGTACGCGATTTGCGGTGCGAACAGAAATGTTCCAAAAATGCACAAAACGTCCCAAATTTGCTGGCTAAAGCTGTGGCCGCACTGCTGTGCTTATAATGCCAATATCTAAAGTTAATTATGACAAATTCAACTTACTGGCACCTGGTAAAAATGGAAAAGTAAAGCCATTTATTTGCAGCTTGATACAGGACTGGAGGTAGCCATTTTTGCCCTCTCAAAACCAGATACAGGATATAATCTCAAAGCATAGGTTACAGGTATTACGTATAAATACAGGATAAATCATAACAGTCTGCATCATAAATAATGCTTTTACATTACAAAAAGCATGGATCAATCACACACATATCTAAATGATTGTGATTGATCTTACAAATTCAAAAACATTAATTTTATATACATAAAAGGCAATTGTCATTTGAATCAAATAAATTATTACATTTATATGGGGCTGAAAAATAAATACAACAATTGCCCAAGCTTTAAGATAAAAAATAAACAAATATTTTCTTTAATCATATCAACAGCAAATTAAATTATTTTCACACTGCACATAAGATATGACAATTAGACATAACAATGGTTATTTTTCACATTGTTTATGCACGACATTTCAACTAATGGATAACTCTTTATTTACAACCGACATAACCGACATAACCGACGTAACCGACGTAACCGACGTAACCGACGTAAGCGACGTAACCGACGTAAGCGACGTAAGCGACGTAAGCGACGTAAGCGACGTAAGCGACGTAAGCGACGTAACCGACGTAAGCGACGTAACCGACGTAACCGACGTAACCGACGTAACCGACGTAAGCGACGTAACCGACGTAAGCGACGTAAGCGACGTAAGCGACGTAAGCGACGTAAGCGACGTAAGCGACGTAAGCGACGTAAGCGACGTAAGCGACGTAAGCGACGTAAGCGACGTAAGCGACGTAAGCGACGTAAGCGACGTAAGCGACGTAACCGACGTAACCGACGTAACCGACGTAACCGACGTAACCGACGTAACCGACGTAACCGAAGTAACCGACGTAACCGACGTAACCGACGTAACCGAAGTAACCGACGTAACCGACGTAACCGACGTAACCGACGTAACCGACGTAACCGACGTAACCGACGTAACCGACGTAACCGACGTAACCGACGTAACCGACGTAACCGACGTAACCGACGTAACCGACGTAACCGACGTAACCGACGTAACCGACGTAACCGACGTAACCGACGTAACCGACGTAACCGACGTAACCGACGTAACCGACGTAACCGACGTAACCGACGTAACCGACGTAACCGACGTAACCGACGTAACCGACGTAACCGACGTAACCGACGTAACCGACGTAACCGACGTAACCGACGTAACCGACGTAACCGACGTAACCGACGTAACCGACGTAACCGACGTAACCGACGTAACCGACGTAACCGACGTAACCGACGTAACCGACGTAACCGACGTAACCGACGTAACCGACGTAACCGACGTAACCGACGTAACCGACGTAACCGACGTAACCGACGTAACCGACGTAACCGACGTAACCGACGTAACCGACGTAACCGACGTAACCGACGTAACCGACGTAACCGACGTAACCGACGTAACCGACGTAACCGACGTAACCGACGTAACCGACGTAACCGACGTAACCGACGTAACCGACGTAACCGACGTAACCGACGTAACCGACGTAACCGACGTAACCGACGTAACCGACGTAACCGACGTAACCGACGTAACCGACGTAACCGACGTAACCGACGTAACCGACGTAACCGACGTAACCGACGTAACCGACGTAACCGACGTAACCGACGTAACCGACGTAACCGACGTAACCGACGTAACCGACGTAACCGACGTAAGCGACGTAAGCGACGTAAGCGACGTAAGCGACGTAACCGACGTAACCGACGTAACCGACGTAACCGACGTAACCGACGTAACCGACGTAACCGACGTAACCGACGTAACCGACGTAACCGACGTAACCGACGTAACCGACGTAACCGACGTAACCGACGTAACCGACGTAACCGACGTAACCGACGTAACCGACGTAACCGACGTAACCGACGTAACCGACGTAACCGACGTAACCGACGTAACCGACGTAACCGACGTAACCGACGTAACCGACGTAACCGACGTAACCGACGTAACCGACGTAACCGACGTAACCGACGTAACCGACGTAACCGACGTAACCGACGTAACCGACGTAACCGACGTAACCGACGTAACCGACGTAACCGACGTAACCGACGTAACCGACGTAACCGACGTAACCGACGTAACCGACGTAACCGACGTAACGACGTAAGCGACGTAAGCGACGTAAGCGACGTAAGCGACGTAACCGACGTAACCGACGTAACCGACGTAACCGACGTAACCGACGTAACCGACGTAACCGACGTAACCGACGTAACCGACGTAACCGACGTAACCGACGTAACCGACGTAACCGACGTAACCGACGTAACCGACGTAACCGACGTAACCGACGTAACCGACGTAACCGACGTAACCGACGTAACCGACGTAACCGACGTAACCGACGTAACCGACGTAACCGACGTAACCGACGTAACCGACGTAACCGACGTAACCGACGTAACCGACGTAACCGACGTAACCGACGTAACCGACGCGTAACCGACGTAACCGACGTAACCGACGTAACCGACGTAACGACGTAACCGACGTAACCGACGTAACCGACGTAACCGACGTAACCGACGTAACCGACGTAACCGACGTAACCGACGTAACCGACGTAACCGACGTAACCGACGTAACCGACGTAACCGACGTAACCGACGTAACCGACGTAACCGACGTAACCGACGTAACCGACGTAACCGACGTAACCGACGTAACCGACGTAACCGACGTAACCGACGTAACCGACGTAACCGACGTAACCGACGTAACCGACGTAACCGACGTAACCGACGTAACCGACGTAACCGACGTAACCGACGTAACCGACGTAACGACGTAACCGACGTAACCGACGTAACCGACGTAACCGACGTAACCGACGTAACCGACGTAACCGACGTAACCGACGTAACCGACGTAACCGACGTAACCGACGTAACCGACGTAACCGACGTAACCGACGTAACCGACGTAACCGACGTAAGCGACGTAAGCGACGTAAGCGACGTAAGCGACGTAAGCGACGTAAGCGACGTAAGCGACGTAAGCGACGTAAGCGACGTAAGCGACGTAAGCGACGTAAGCGACGTAAGCGACGTAAGCGACGTAACCGACGTAACCGACATAACCGACATAACCGCGATTTTTAAGAAAACTCTTGTCCCACTTCTGTTTTGAATTTACTTGTGTAAAAACACACGAAGCAGTTGTCCAAGACAAACACGGGATCAAAACGAGCGGTTTAGACCAAACCCCAGCAGAGATACAAGACATCTAAAAAAAAAAAAAATCAAAAATCAACAAATTAAAAACGAATTCCATAAAAAAAGGAACAATTTTACTTTACCGGCCACCTCGCAGATCATCTCCAAAATTTGGATATAGGGGTATTCAATGGTGAAAAAACGAATGGCGTTGACGGTTTTTGGGACAAACGAAAGCAGAAGCGGAAAACAGCAGATTAACGACCAGTGATTGCCATCAGATGTTTACTTTCTCATTTTTATAACCCTAATTTCATTGTTAGCTGTCCAGCATTGTTGCACGTGCGCTCTTATTGTCAGCCATCTTTATTTTTGTGCCAGTTTTCCACCAGGTTTCACACCTCACCTAACTTAACCTAACCTCACCTAACCTAACCTAACCTAACCTAACCTAACCTAAAATAACCTTGGACCCCCCCCGCCCCCCACTACATCCCCCCTACCGGTAGTCGCATACACTATTTAACCCGCGACACAACAACAACATAAAGAACAACAACAACAATGGGCCATATAATTTCAATGCTTAACCTAACCTCACCAGTATAAACCAACTACTAATAATCTCCTGATTTCCGCTTCCGCTTTTGTTTGCTCCCGAAACCGTCAAAGCCATTCGTTTTTTCACCCTTGAATACCCCTATATCCAAATTTTGGAGATGATCTGAGAGGTGGCCGGTAAAGAAAAATTATACCAAAAAAAAACCACGACGAAATTTACATGACCACCCATTAAAATTCCTGTAACTCCTAGCGGCCCAAATCCCTCTCGTTCGCACCAATTAAACAACGCAATCGACTCCAACGCAAGACATCCGCCCATAACGAAGATATCGGACACGTTACGCAGATTAGAACGCGGGGAATGTAAAAATTTGGTATTAATGAAAAAGTTGAATTTATGGCTTAAAAAGTTGAATTTTTGACTAAAAAAGTTGAATTTTTGGCTGAAAAAGTTGAATTTTTGCTGAAAAAGTTGAATTTTTTGCTGAAAAAGTTGAATTTTTGCTGAAAAAGTTTAATTTTTGACTAAAAAAGTTGAATTTTTGGCTGAAAAAGTTGAATCTTTGCTGAAAAAGTTGAATTTCTGGCTGAAAAAGTTGAATTTTTGCTGAAAAAGTTGAATTTCTGCTGAAAAAGTTGAATTTCTGCTGAAAAAGTTGAATTTTTGGCCGAAAATGTTGAATTTTTGGCCGAAAATGTTGAATTTTTGGCCGAAAATGTTGAATTTTTGGCCGAAAATGTTGAATTTTTGGCCGAAAATGTTGAATTTTTGGCTGAAAAAGTTGGAAATTTTGGTTGCTAAAAACTTGAATTACTCGTATTGAATTTATGGATGAATTTAAACTCGAAGATTGCCTCAGCACGTTTGCCGGTTTCTGCGAGAAAGTCAAACAAGCGCGAATAGTGACTAGTGAATAGTTAATTGACATAGTATATCCAATGGAATTGTATCGTTTGAATGATTTTCTAGGAGAACGAGCAGCGGAAAAAACAGGAGGAAAGAGCGGCAAAGCTTCGTGAACAACGCGCTTTTGCCAAGGACCATAAACCCGTTCAGAGAGGTATTATCGTGTGACGCTTCGATCGGAGACGAATGGAGACTAAAATAAATGTTGTTCGTTTATTTAGAGAGCTCTCAGTTCATGCCCGACGAAATATGTCTCGTGGATAAATTGCTGAATGAAATTAGGCGCGGGTGTTTTAAATTGAAGAAAACGTCAGTTTGCAATTAACGTGTCAATCGTGTCATTGTTTTGTAATGAATCGTGTAAATAGGTGTTTTCTTAAGCGTGTAGTGTGTGTGTGTATATACATATCAAGGTGTAGGCCTCATTAAATTTTTTATTTCGTAATCATCAACTGTGTCTCTTCAAATTTTTAACAACTAACTTTATTCAATATTCAGTGATTAGACAAAATTCATTGTTTGTTTTTCAGCGAATTGTAGGAAATGGAATTATTCGATTTTTTACATTTTGATTTGTTATTGAATCCGGGAAAAATTATTTTATTTTATTTATTATTTTTTAAATGGAGAAATAATCAAAATCGGTCAAAAATTGAAAAAGTGTCAGAAATGAGCTCAATCGATCAGATATCTCAACAACTGTAGGAGTTAGGCATATGCATGTGATGTGTAATCGCTTTTCTAACTCATTTCTGATCGATTGAGCTCATTTCTGGGACTTTTTCAATTTTTGTCAATTTTGACAAAAACCCAAAGGCTAATCTATGGAGAAATGGTCAAAATCGGTCAAAAATTGAAAAAGTGCCAGAAATGAGCTCAATCGATCGGAAATGAGCTAGAAAAGCGATTAAACATCACATTCCTATTCCTATATGTTACGGTTGCAGAGATATGGTCAAAAAACGGAAATATCTCTGCAACTGTAACAGATAAGCATAGGAATGTGATAATTAATCCTCAGCTCTACTTATCTCCTTCCTCACTTCTTATCTATTATCTCACCGGCCACCTCTCAAATCATCTCCAAAATTTGGATTTAGGGGTAGTCAAGGGTGGGAAATTTATTAAAAAAAAGAAAAAGCATGTGCATAACAATGCTGACAGCTAACATGGCCATATAATAGCAATTAAAAGTTGTATAACTGGTCGTTTATCTCCTGATTTCAGCTTCCGTTTCCGTTTGCCTCTAAAACCGTCAACGCCATTGGATTTCCCACCCTTGATTACCCCTGAATTCAATTTTGGAGATGATCAGAAGTAGCCAGTAAAGTATAATTATAATGTTTAAAATCCTTACACTTCTGAATGCGTATTTTATCATTAAGAGTAAAAGCATATCATTATTACGCGATGTAAACTGTTGCCTACTTTGAATTCATGAATTGTTGTGTTGCTGTAATGAGCAAGAATAAATAAGTCTTTATGTTACGAATTTACAAAACTTGAATCCTTGCTTCCACGACACTTGCCAATGTAACAGTTGCAAGAATCATTGAACTGTGCCCCTTTATTTCCATGAGATTGACAGGACTGAAATGATAAAATTGTTTTATTTTTATTTTTATTACTACTCCAGAAAATTATCAACGTACACAATGAAGGAACATCAGATTTTCATTTTAAAGTTTTCTTTTACTCTCCAAAGCGAACAAAATAGAAGTTCATTGGAACAACTATAGTTTCTTTAAAGTGGAAATGTAATAAATTTAAAACTTAAAGAAAAATAATGTGGTAAAGTTTGTTTATATCATACAGTATGTTTTTCTCATTAATTTAAAAAAATGGAATAGTTATCCAAATAAAATATCCATGAAGATTAAAGTACAGGAAATTTGTGTTTAATGATAACTTTGTGTATAATTGACCAACTAATCATGTAAATGCTGAAACACAAACTTGTGTAATGTTATGATTTGCCATGTTATGCCAAAATTGTCACCAGAGGTTCATACCATTGATCATATGATCTCTGATGTCATGTTTTTCTTTAAGTTAACCATGGAGTAATTTCAAGTGCAAATCACTTACAAGAGTTCAAGCATTAAAACCGTAAGTTGTCACAAAACCAAGTTCTCTGATTCACAACAATTTCAACTAGAAGTAATTCAAGGTAAAAAAGACTAAGCCAAAGTGAATAATATGTTTTATTCATTTTTTCTTACATAATTCTTAGATGATTATTTCCAATCAATGGATTTTCGCCACTTATTTCTTAAGTTTACTTTGTTGTGCAAAACTGCAAGATGGATTGGATCAGTTTAAAGACTCAAATGAATTGTACAAACTGTCAATTTTTCAAGAAGCTTTAAGTACATACTCTAAACAGCCCATGGATATTGTTTTTGTTCTCGATGAATCTGGTAGTGTGGGCCCCACGTATTATGAAACTGAAAAGGATTTCGTCGGTACAGTAGCAAATAATTAAAAGTTTGCACTAATATTCTTTTCAAATTAAATTTCAATATTTTTGTTTTTGTTTTGCAGAAATTATTGGTAGAACTTTATCCATATCCAAAGATGATACAAGAGCAGCTTTAGTTTCATTTGGAGATAATTCTCTACTGCATTTTACCTATCTCTCTCGAATTGATGGCACTGCGTGTAGTTTTGTGAATGATGTAAAACAGGTTCAATTCAATAATGGTCAAACCAATACAGCATCTGGACTTAACATGGCCAATGACTTATTTTTAAATACGCAATCCCACACAAAGAAGTACACATAAGCATATATTCAAAAATTGAAATTTAGAACTTGTATTCAAATATATATATATTTTTCATTATAGAGTTATAGTATTACTTTCAGACGGTGTTCATAACGAAGGAGAAAATCCGATCAGTGGTAGACTGAAAGCAAATGGTATTATTGTGTTTTGTGTTGGCATCGCAGCAGCAAACGAGGTTGAGCTACTCGGTATTGCGACTAATCCATCGCACGTTTACATAATTAAAGACTTTAACTATGTGAAAACCGTATATTTACAATTACGACAAGGTAATGTTGTATGGAAAAGAACAAATGGTAAAGAATAACTTATTTACCAAACAAATTTGTAGACATTCAAAATGTAGCATTTGCAAAACAGCCAAAACAGTATTGCCAAGGAACATGTGACTTGAATGCTGACTGTTACTGTGGCACTGATGGAGAATATACTTGTTACTGCAATGCCGGTTACATGGGTAGTGGTCAAATTGGTTTTTGTACAAGTAAGTTGTAATATAACTGTACAGAAATTTAAGTCAGTATTTAGCATAAATGAAATAAATCATACACAGAATGTCCGTATGGCACTTATAACTCAATGGTGAATCAAATTCAGTGCACAAATTGTCCTTACAATTCGAATTCCACGCATGAAGCGGCAACTTCAGAAGCTGATTGCAAATGCCATGATGGTTTCACCGGTACTGGCTGCAAATGTAAGTACAGTTTTGACAATACCGGTACCTAATTTCATGTTCTTTAGACACATAAATTTTTAGTTTCAGGATGTCCAAAATTGTATGCACCGATTGGGGGCCAGTTGGATCCAACAGAATGTGGTAATTCACTGAATGATAAATGTTCTTTTTGGTGTGATACCGGATATTGTCCGTATAACGGAAGTGAACCAAATTGTTTGCAATTAAAGTCCAGAAAAACACAAAAACCCGAAAGGGTTTGCCTCATTACCCAAAAATGGAGTGGACAATCTTTTCGTTGTGAAGGTAACTGTTTTTTTTTTTAAATTTCTAATAACTTGTGAGAAATATATATATTTTCAGAGGCTCGTTGTGTGAAACCAAAGAATCCAGAAAATGGTTTGCTTGAATGCAATTCTGTCAACTATGCAGTAAACAAGACAGTATGCACTGTCAAGTGTAATCAAGGCTATAGGTTTAAAAAACCGTCTTTAAGAATAAATTGTCAAGAAAATGGAACATGGAAAAATATTAAAAAGGCAAAATGCATTCGTACGGAACAGTCATACTTTACATTTATAAAAAAAAAACCGTAATTCACTTTTTTTCCTCATCAGCTGTGCTGTGTCGTGCAATCAAACAAAAAGACAAAATACTTCTGAAGCCCAAAGAGTGTGGAGTTTCCGATCAACCATTCAACCAACATTGCCAGTAAGTGAAAAAACCGAAGAAACTTTCAATAGTAGTACAGACAGTTAATGTGTGAAACAAACTTTTCAGGCTGTATTGCAAAGCAGGTTATGCATATGTTGGAACTAAACAGAATCAAATTAGTGTGCGCTCTCCATATGGTTTAAGAATTTGTAACATTAGTGGTTGGGAAGGAAAAGAGGGCTATACTTGCAAAGGTAAGTTGTATAGTCCACTGGTCACATCACATATTTATACTTAACTTTTGTTCATTCAGATATTGAGCCCCCTGTTATTACTTGTCCCAAGTCAATTAAAGTAGCATGTCCTCCAGATAAAAAAGTTAGTAATAAAGTTCATTGGAAGTTACCAGTAGCATCGGATAATGATGGTACGTAATAACTAATAAAAATTCAAATAGTTGTAAATGTTTAAAAAGATTATGTTTTGTTTTGTTTAAAATAAGGTTTGAAACCATTTATAACTCTTATTTATCCACCATTTGAGAAAAATGGGATAGTGATTAAACCACCTCATCAATTTCCACCCGGTAAAAACAAATTAGTTTATCAGGCCAGAGATAGAGATTATTTGACGACCACTTGTTCCTTTATAATTGAAGTTGAAGGTAAATATAACATTTCCTTCCTGTGTAAACACTAATTTTATTTAATTTTCAGATGCAAAACCTCCAGATGTAGAATTTTGTCCTGATGTAATAGATCATTACACAACAGCATCTGATCCAATAACTCTGAACTGGGAAGAGCCTGCATTTGAAGTAAAATTCGATACTTTCAATAATAGAATGTTATTAAATATACAAAATATTACTTTAGGATAATTCTGATAAATTTATAATCACATTTCAATCGCACAAACCTCAAAAAGACAAGTTCGCTCCAAACCAATCCCACAGAATTAAGTACATTGCAACAGACGACTACAACCACAGTTCAACCTGCGAGTTTGAAATTCGACTAAACCGTAAGTATATAAAATAATAAAATGGCAAACAGTAGAGTCTTAAGTTTAAGCTTGTGGCTTGTTTATTAGCATATCAATGTTTGTACCGACGACCTCCACTTCATGGAGAATTAAACTGCAATAAAATTCGGTTTGGCAATGGTCAAGAATGCACAGTTACGTGTCATCAAGGTTTTGATCACACGGAAAAGTCATTACCAGTGTATAAATGTCTTGTGGTGGGCGGCATTCCAGACTGGGATCCAATTGATAAAACCTGGCCCGATTGCTCGTGTAAGTTTCTTTGCGAGTTCACGATGTGTGCCAAGAAGAATAAAATTTTTTTTGTTTTAGTGAACAAAGATGTGAAAACGTCAACAGCGCAAGTTACAATAACATCGCGGTCTTTTGTTGTTTTATTGTTTATTGTTTTATGTTATATTCCTGTCCGCCAGGTGTCTTTACCACCTGTGCACCTGTATTTGGCACTGACCAATCAGTGCCCTGTTTTGTATTTAGTGCTCCGCGCACTTTTAAACATCTGTTTTAGATTAAAACCATCACTGTTAATATTTCACCAAAAAAGCCACGCGTCTCCATTTTTATGCCTCCAACATATTAGAACTAAAACTACAGGTTATGGGCCCAGCACGCTTCCACTGCGCTTAAAAATCATCAAGTTTTGTACCGGAACATTCGAGGAAGTTAAAAACGAATTTAACACGAACATTCCACAAGAAACAGAACTAAGAAACGATGGCGAACGGCGGCGGAAATTCAGCTCGAATCGAGGCGTTGGGAAAGGAAAACTTCGACACATGGAAGATCCAGATGGAAGCAATTTTGGATCAACGGGACCTACTCGTGCACGCGGAAGGTACGTCGAAACGACCAGAGACCATTGAAGGCAACGCGAAACGTATGAAGGAGATCGAGACGTGGGAGAAAAGTGATCGAACAGCCAAAAATGACATTTTGCTAAATATAAAACAATCGGAACTTCGAATGGCCAAAAATTGCAACACCGCGAATGAATTATGGAAGAAGTTGCACAGTGTGTACCAATCGAAAGGACCGGCAAGAAAAATCACGTTGTTAAAACGACTCGCAACACACAAAATGGCGGACGGAGAAAACGTGGAGAATCACTTAAAAGAATTCTTCGAGCTGGTGGATAAGCTACTAGACATGGATTTCAAGATGCCCGAAGACTTCACGACGATTCTACTACTACTAAGCCTGCCAAACTCTTACGACAACTTCAGATGCGCAATAGAATCGCAAGACAAATTGCCTTCACTGGAAGTTTTGGAGGGAAAAATCAAAGACGAGTCGATCGCCCGCGGAAAAGGAAAAGAAGACGTGTCGGACGCCATGATGGCCAGAAAAACGTTCCAAAAACGTAAGCAACCAAAGAAATACGGCGACGAAAATTCGAATTCGACCGAGAAGCCAGTTTTCAAATACAAGTGTCACGGTTGCGGAAAAATTGGCCACAAAATCGCCGATTGCCGAAGTAAAAGCAAGAAGGAAAGCGCATCAAGAGCCGAGAAATCCAAGTACGAATTATTTTTTTGCGAGCAAATCGAGACAGCCCTGATAAGCGAGAAGTCACGACCAAAGAATTGGTGTTTGGACAGCGGCGCCAGCTCCCACATGTGCTCGAACGATTCAACATTTTCGACGATCGAATTCCTGAAAAACCAAAAACTGAATTTGGCCAGCAAAGCGAGTACAAAAATCGACGGAAAAGGAACCGCGAAAATTGTCGTCAACACCGGGAACGGAAATATGAAACTGGATTTGGCGGAAACTCTTTTGGTACGAGATTTGCGAACGAATTTGATGTCAGTCGGGAAGATCACAGAACGGGGACACAAGGTGATTTTCGATGATAAATCAGCAGAAGTGATAAATCCGAAGGGAGAAATCGTATTCACCGCCGAAAAAAGGAACGGACTGTATTACATCGTCGACGAGACCGAGGATGCTGCGACTGCAGCGGAAATCGAAGTCGGAACCGGATCAAAACCTGCAAAACCCGCAAGTACGAAAATACAAGAATGGCACAAAAGACTTGGGCACCTGAACGAGTCAAGTCTGAAAATACTAAACGAAAAGGCGGACGGAATGAACTTGGAAAAGGACGCCAAGCTGCCAACTTGTGAAACTTGCATCGAGGGGAAGCACGCAAGTACGAAATTTCCTGACTCCACGTCAAAAAGCGAAAAACTGCTGGAACTTGTACACTCGGACGTTTGCGGACCAATGCCAACAAAGTCCATGAACGGATCAAGGTACTTCGTGACCTTCACCGACGACAAATCGAGGTGGTGCAAGGTGTATTTTCTGAAGCACAAAAGCGAAGTTTTCGAGGCATTCAAGTCATTTAAAACGTTTTGCGAGAGGGAAACTGGTTGCGCACTAAAAGTTTTACGATCGGACAACGGGAAGGAATATGTAAATAAGAAATTCGACGCATATTTACAAGAAAACGGCATAAAGCGCCAAACCAGCGTCGAACGAACCCCGGAACAAAATGGCGTCTCGGAAAGAATGAATAGAACTTTGATCGAGATGGCACGATGCATGTTACTGCAAGCAAAATTGCCCAACACGTACTGGGCGGAAGCAATCAACACTGCATGCCACATCCGAAATAAATGCCCAACTAGAAGTTTAGAAAATGAAATCCCGCATCAAGTTTGGACCGGAAGAAAACCAAATGTCGACTATTTTCGAGTTTTCGGGAGCAGAGTCTTTGCGTTGGACAAGAAACCAAACAAGGGGAAGTTCGAACCGAAGTCAAAAGAATGTATTCTCATCGGATATTGGGACGGATCGAAGGCGTATCGTTTATGGTCGAAAAGCGAAAATAAGATTATAAAAAGTCGAGACGTGAAATTTGTCGAAAAATCAAAAAATGAGACGAATGAAGAATGTGGAGAAGACGATAATAATAATTTTAATAATGATTTCACCGATTCCAGAACAGATCCAGACGAAAACAGAACCGAAAATTCCGAAGATGAAATAGAGAACGCAAACGAGAACGAACCCAACAATGTAGCCGAGCCCGAAAATGAGAACGAGAAAGAGACGCAACACGAAGAAGCCGAACCTCGTCAAAATGAAAACACGAAAACGATTCCACGACGATCCACTAGAACACCAAAGCCTTATCCAAACCGAAATGGGGACCCACCCAGAAAGAAATATACAAGAAAGAATCTGACAACAACTAATGAAGTTTTGGACGAAATTGCACAGATAGCAATTCTCGACGATCCAACAACAGCGGCCGAAGCTTTGAATGGAAACGACCCACAAGAATGGATAAAAGCGATGAAGGACGAATACGACGCTTTAATTGAAAACGAAACGTGGGAGGAGTGCGACCGACCGAAAAATAGAAACGTAATCGGATGTAGATGGGTCCTCCGCACAAAATTTGAAGCAGACGGGTCAATCGAACGCAGAAAGGCCCGACTGGTCGCCAAAGGATATGCACAGCAGCCAGGCATCGACTACTTTGAAACCTACGCGCCCGTCGCACGACCGGGATCAATTCGAATGATGATGGCAATCGCAGCCGAGTTGGGATTGACCGTACACCAAATGGACGCGATAACGGCATATTTGAACGGCGAAATCGAAGAGGAAATTTTTATGGAATTCCCCGAATATTTGGAATTTATTGCTGGAATAAAAATCAAGAAAGGAAAAGTCTGCCGGATGAAAAAGGCGTTATACGGATTGAAGCAGTCGGGTCGCCAGTGGTACAAAAAACTGGACGAGAAGTTGCAAAAGCACGGACTGAAGCCAACAAACGCAGACCCATGCGTGTATTACCAAATGAATGGAGAAGTCATCACGCTCGTCGCAATCTACGTGGATGATTTTATCATCGCAACGAACTGCAAAAGAAACTTGGAGGAATTAAAATCGAACCTGAAGAGCGAGTTCAAAATGAAGGATTTAGGACAAATTCACTACTGCTTGGGAATCGAGTTTAAACAGGACGACAAGACGAAATCAATCACGATGGCGCAGAAAAAATACGTTAAGGACATACTGAATCGTTTCGGAATGCAAGACTGCTCGAAAAACACAACTCCACTCGACGCAAATCAGAAATTGCAGAAAAACAAGAAAAAGGAGGATGGGACCGACGAAGAGCTACTGGATCCAGAGAAGTTCCCGTACCAAAGTTTAATCGGATCACTCATGTACCTCGCCGTTTGCACTCGACCCGATATTTCCTACACCGTCAGCGCATTAAGTCAATATAATACGTGCTTCACCGGAACTCATTGGACAGCAGCAAAACGCGTCCTAAGATATTTGAAGCACTCATCGAATCTCGGGCTAAAATTCGAAAAGACCGGAAAAGACTTAGTCGGCTACACGGATGCAGATTGGGGAGCAAACTTGGACGACCGTCGCTCGTACACCGGCTACTGCTTTAAACTCGCGAACGCGACAATATGCTGGGAAGCAAGAAAGCAGAAGACCGTCGCAACCTCGTCGACCGAAGCAGAATATATGGCGTTGGCCGACGCGTCAAAAGAAGCAATCTACTTGCGAAACTTCCTAGACGAAATTAAATACATCAACAAGAAGAAGGAAACGACCCTCATTTATAGCGACAATCAGGGGGCACACAAATTGGTGCGAAACCCAATTTTCCATTCCAGGACCAAGCACATCGACATTCGCCACCATTTCGTTCGAGAAACATGTGAGCGGGGAGATATCGACATAGAATTCCTGGAGAGTGAGAAGATGGTCGCCGATGTGTTGACCAAGGGGCTTTTTAAGCCAAAACACGAAGAATTGATCGCCCAATTTGGATTGAAGGAAATTGTTTAAGAAATATCGTTTTTAATATTTGAATTGTTTGTGAATGAATACTTTAATGTTTAAATGTCTAAATTGCTTAAGAAAAATGTTTTGAATTTTGAAATGTAGGAATATTGCCATTCAGGGGAAGTGTTGTTTTATTGAATGTTATATTCCTGTCCGCCAGGTGTCTTTACCACCTGTGCACCTGTATTTGGCACTGACCAATCAGTGCCCTGTTTTGTATTTAGTGCTCCGCGCACTTTTAAACATCTGTTTTAGATTAAAACCATCACTGTTAATATTTCACCAAAAAAGCCACGCGTCTCCATTTTTATGCCTCCAACATATTAGAACTAAAACTACATCTTTAGATTGTAATAAATTGGAAACAAATAAACTATATGCAGACAGGATTGTAGCCCGGTTATGTAGAAACAAACCAAAATGCAATATTGACAAAATCAAACTTTATTGCAAGAAAAAATCACCTAGAAAACAGCATAAACGTGACTTGAAAGTAAACGAGGAAGAAGAAGAAGAAAACGTTTTAACTATTGAGTTTGATATTAGTTTGGTATTTAAGCTAATGACAATTTTTATTTATTTACTACAATGAGCAATTTTCCAGGATTCAAATAAAAATTCAAAATCGTTGAGCGAGATCGAAGAGGAACAGAACAAAGAGTTGCAATCAGCAGTGGACGATTTGGCCAATAGTAAAGAAAACAAAGATATCGTTATTCACGTAACTATAAATTACACAGTGTCGTGTGATACTGGCGAAGTATTCAGCAAAGGAAAATGTGGTATTTTTTTTATTTTATCATATTATTGATTTATTTTACTGATGTAATTTAATGAGTTCTGCTATAGTAAATTGTCCAGCGGGAACATTTTACAAGAACAACTCTTGCGAACGATGTCCACTCAACACATTTCAAAACAAACAAGCGTCGACACAATGTAAACCATGTCTAGAAAATACGTTTACGCTTGCACATGGGTCTATTTCTACTGAATACTGTTTAAGTGAGTAAATAAATTAAGAAAATTACTAGGGATCTAATATTAACAAGTCTTAACATATTGCAGATGCTTGTACTCCTGGAACTTTTTCCAAAACAGGATTGGAGCAATGTACAGCTTGTGCTAAAGGATTTTATCAAGATTTACCACGACAAACTTCGTGCAAAGCTTGTGATTTTAATACCACAACTTGGATGATTGGTGCAGAATCAGCGAAAATTTGCGAAGGTAAACATTAATTCACCTGCTTATATTACGAAGGTGTTCTACAAATGCACTTTCGTCTCTCTTGCAGTCGAATGCCGACCGGGCTCGTTTTCTCCTACTAGATTGGAGCCCTGTAATTTATGTCCGCGAGGTTCTTATCAACCTGAATCGGGGAAATACTTTTGTATACCTTGCAACGGCACACTCTACACGACTGAGCCGGGAATGACAGAAGAATCGACTTGTATTGGTATCATCCGTTAAAAATGTCCCTACTTAAAATTATCCAATTATTATTATTTTTATTATTATTATTTGAATAGAAATTGATATCTGTTCACCAAATCCTTGCCACTACAATCGTAATTGCACAATATCAAGCACATATGAAGCTATGTGCGAATGTCAAGATGGTACAGCGGGTCCATTATGTGAATTTAATATAAATGACTGTAAACCTGACGCCTGTTCAAGTAATGGAGTATGCATTGACGAAATAGATGACTATAGATGCGACTGTGCTCCTGGATTTGAAGGATCTCGGTGTGAAGATATCACTAATAACTGTCATGATGGTAGATAAGCATTTAAAAATTACATTCAGTCACTGAATCGTTTTAATAATAAATAATAACGATTGATTTTTAGCTGCATGTTTAAATGGAGGAACGTGCACAAATGGGATAAATAGTTTTACATGCAAGTGCTTAAAGGGGTATGTGGGAAACAGATGTCAGTTAGCCTTAGAGAAATGCAACTTAAATCCTTGCCTCAACCATGGAAGATGCATAAATCAAAAACATGTATGTATATGTATTGGTCAAACTTATAGCTAAAGATTCTGACTTTATCTTTATTTTAAAAAGGGGTTTTTATGTTGTTGTAAAACTGGATTCTCGGGACCATTCTGTGAAGTTACGGACAAAGATTGCATCAATTCGAATCCTTGTTTGCATGGAAGTACATGCGTACAAACCTCCAATAGTGTGAAGTGTCTTTGTACTGCCGGCTATTCGGGTATTAATTGTGAGGAAAACATAGATGAGTGTAAAAGCCAGCCGTGCCTAAATCACGGTAATTGTACAGATGGTATTAATAAGTTCGAATGCAAATGTCTCCCCGGATTTGACGGGAAAATGTGCGAAACTGGTAGGAAGTGGTGCAGTATTTTTTGCAAGAGTAAACCACAAAAGAAATATTTTGCAGCAATGTCCTCGGATTTTGATGTCGAATTCGTAGCTGCCAAAATATCAAATTACGCTGTAGTAGAAACACATGAGGATTTAATGAGTGTGACTGTAATGTTTTGGATGAAGGCGGATTCTAATGGTGTCAGTCGAGGTACACCAATTTCATTTTCCTATAAGTCACCCATCAATGGCAGCGTAGTTGCAAATGCTATCACCTGGTATGATGTCAACAAATTTATAATTTTCATTCAAAACCAAGAAATCCGCACAACAATTCAAGGGTTTGCAGAGAATTTTTTTTTATTACACAGAATTTGTTGCTAAATTTTTTGAATTATTAGAGACTCTAAATGGCACAATTACGCACTAACATGGGATAGTCTTGATGGCACTTATTCTGTATTTATCGATGGCAAATTTTTATTTACTGGCAGTAACATTAGCCGCGGTGTTCCACTTTTTCGCGGTTTTTTTGTTGTGGGTCAAGAACAAGACCTGCTTGCTTCGGGATTTAGTTCTACCGAAAGTTTTGTAGGATCTTTATCTCAGGTAAAAAATAATTAAGCTGTTGGTAGTGTTTGTTTTTTGTTTAAACTAATTTTTATTTTAGTTTAATGTGTGGAACTTTGTGATGAATGAAAAAGAAATTGCAAAAGTTTCGGCAAGCTGTGGATATATGGGAAATGTTGTTGCATGGCCCGACGTAAAAAGTAAATTTGTTGGAAGTGATGTTTTTGTTAGAGCTTCAGGACTTTGCAGAAGTAAGTACCGTACTACATTTGTTTTTATCAATTAAATAGTTCCAACTTGACATAATCGACTCTAAACAGATATTAGCACTTGTGGGACCACATCAGCTGAATGTTTCTGTCCAAAGAAGAATATTTACGATGGTATGTAATAATCATATAAATGGGTGATTAATTATGAGGCTCAATATTTATTTTTTTCTTAGTGAATTTGTGTGAGCGAAATATTGAAACCTGTGCCAGCAGCATTTGTCACAATGGACAAAAATGTATACGAGTTGGTGAAACCCACATGTGCCAGTGTCAAAGCGGTTTCAGTGGAAGATTTTGCCAACATGGTATTTTCTTGAAAATTTCTGATGGCAAATCGATTACACATTTATTTCAATTTAGACGTCAATGAGTGTCACATGAATAATGGCAACTGCTCCCACAACTGCCATAACACATTAGGATCCTACTATTGCACTTGTCCATCAGATTTCTACATGAGTGATGATAAAAGAACGTGTTTATCAACAAGCCGATGCATTCACAAGGGATCTTTTTATAGTAGTGGACATAATTGGACAGAGAATTGTGACACTTGCCAGTGTGATGCAGGAAGATTGACTTGTAAACAACAAGAGTGTGCACCTGTACATTGTTCACAAGTAAGTTTGCGATTGATAGCTTGCTATTCTTTGTTACTAATTTTATATAAATAAATAAAAACTTAGGGTAAACCAGTTATGTTTCCCGGTGATTGCTGTAAGAAATGCATAGACAGAAATATTGCAAGCTGTGTGGTATTGTCAAACAATTTGTATCAAACGTTTGATGGTGATGACAGCATCAAATTGAGAGCAAGTTGCAGGCACACATTAGCGCAAGATTGCTCCGACGGTTCATTCACAGCACAAATTGAAAATTCTGCCAGAGTTTCTTCCAAAAAAGCACTGACGATACACATTGGTTGCGAAAGTATAAAAATAGATTTTGAAGGAAAAGTGGAACTTTCGAAAACAGAAATTGATTTACCGTACGTTGGTAGTGACATATTTCGCATAGAGAAAGAATTAATTTCTCCCAATTCTAAAAAAGAGACGATAGTAGTAACAATTTCTAACGTAAATATCAAATTTAATTAAAATGCGTGTTTTAAATAAGATTAAAACAATTCCAATTGTAGGGTGTGATAATAGAATGGTCAACTTACGGTCGTGTTGATGTTAAAGTTCTAGATAGCATGAAGGACAAAATGTGTGGACTTTGCGGAAATTATAATGGAAATATCAACGATGATTGGATGATGAGAAATTATAAACAAGCGACTACATTGACAGTAACTATTTTGCCATTCAAATTTGAGACATTGTTTTATGCCGTCTGTTTAGGAATTTGCATTTAGCTGGAGAGCTAACAAAAAGTCTTGCCCACCTCCAGACTATCATGTGAAGGGAACTCCTGAATATCGAAAAATTGGAGCCTGTAAACAAGCAGTAAATAAAGACAAGTGGCAGTCAGCTCGAACAATTTGCAAAATGTTGAGGTTGGACATTTCATGATTTATTATTATTATTATACAATGAAATGTAATGTAATAATTTGTAATATTTACAGAGACCCTATCTTTCATCCGTGCTATGAGTTCGTAGATCCTCAAGGGTATTTGGATCGGTGTTTGCAAGACGGTTGTCGTTGCGGAGAAAAATTATGCCATTGCACATCAATTCATTCGTACCAAGCCATTTGCAAAAAATACGTTGGCGTCATTGTGCTAAAGCGAAGTGGCTGTCCTACATAGACATAGTTTTAGATGCACGCAACTGGTCACGAATCATTTAACCATAAAATAATTTGTGCCATTTTCGGTGCATTCAGCTTACATTTACCTATAGCTTATAGCTTATAGCTTATACTTACATTTTATTTGAAATTCCCCATTTAGCTTTCTATTCAAATGTATGATCATCAGTTTTTATAAATGATTCCTCATATTTATAAGGATTGAATTATTACAATACTTAAAACTATTTGCGCAAATTACTGACAACTTTTATTTTACTTCATCATATTCATAACATGAAAGTTATACATATTGCAATGGCTTAACGACTAATCAATAAGTGACGAATTTGTTCAATACCACCAAATTCTTGCGACATTTTGTTATATCAAGCAGTTTTGTGGAAGTGTTGATTTTGCGCCTGCCCTTATACCCGTGCGAATTTTCGTGTGCCGTTGTATGCGTGCGAATTTGCATTGTTATAAAACCTTGTAGCCAGTTCTTGCATTAAAACGTTACGGGTAAGTTTGTTTACGCTCGTCTCAAATCATTTCCAAGACTATCAATTTTCACAGCAACTGGTCACAAATTATTTAACCATATACAGTAATATTTCGTACGAAATTCAAATCAAAATTTTGTCTTTTCTGTACATTTTTTTAAAGTTTATACGTAAATTTTATTTTCAATTCCCCTTTTTAAAGGCTTTTAGATTTATAAACCTGAGGTGAGGAGGCCGTGTCGCGACTCTCGAGTGACTTTTTTCTGGGGATTAGTTTTGGGATTTGGTTAGGTTTAGTTAGGTTAGTCTTAGTTTTTTTTTTAGATTTTATTTTTTGTTTAAGTTTTCGTTCGTCCTTGGCAAGGTCGTCTGTGGTTTTCACTCGGCTGGTTTTTGTTTGAGTTGTTGTTTTTAGCTTCTCGCTCCGCCGCCTACTGACGATTTGACTCAACTATTTTTGTTTAGGAAGGAGGAGGTTTTTTTTATTTCTTTTTTGAAAAACAAGGGCGTGTAATGAGATAGATTGAAAACAATACGTAGCAGATGGCAATTTATTTCAAATTGGAAAAAAATTATTCGGGCGAATGAACTGTAAACATTTGTTTGGAAAAAATATATACCTTATAGAATGCATAAAATGCACAGAACGCATAAAATGCACAGAACGCATAAAATGCACAGAACGCATAAAATGCACAGAACGACAAAACGACAAAACGACATAACCGACAAACCGACAGAACCGACAGAACCGACAGAACCGACATAAGCGACATAACCGACGTAAGCGACGTAAGCGACGTAACCGACATAACAGACATAACAGACATAACCGACATAACCGACAGAACCGACATAAGCGACAGAACCGACAGAACCGACAGAACCGACGTAAGCGACGTAAACGACGTAACCGACGTAAGCGACGTAAGCGACGTAAGCGACATAATAGACATAACCGACATAACCGACATAACCGACAGAACCGACATAAGCGACATAACCGACATAACCGACATAACCGACATAACCAACGTAACCGACATAACCGACATAAGCGACATAAGCGACATAACCGATAGAACCGACATAACCGACATAACCGACATAAGCGACATAACCGACATAAGCGACATAAGCGACATAACCGACATAACCGACATAACCGACATAACCGACATAACCGACATAAGCGACATAACCGACATAACCGACATAACCGACGTAACCGACATAACCGACATAACCGACATAAGCGACATAAGCGACGTAACCGACGTAACCGACGTAACCGACGTAACCGACGTAAGCGACGTAACCGACGTAAGCGACGTAACCGACGTAAGCGACGTAAGCGACGTAAGCGACATAACCGACATAACCGACATAACCGACATAACCGACATAACCGACATAACCGACATAACCGACATAACCGACATAAGCGACGTAACCGACATAACCGACATAACCGACGTAACTGATGACCACTGGTGGCTGCTGACCCGGTGTTGGACAGTGGAAGCGGTGCCCAACTTGAAATCCTGGTGAAAATCACGAAATTCCGCAATTTCGATTTTGACGGAAATCCACGTATACGTCGGCGGGAGCCGGGGCCTCGTCCTGGGCATGAAAAGTACGCGATTTGCGGTGCGAACAGAAATGTTCCAAAAATGCACAAAACGTCCCAAATTTGCTGGCTAAAGCTGTGGCCGCACTGCTGTGCTTATAATGCCAATATCTAAAGTTAATTATGACAAATTCAACTTACTGGCACCTGGTAAAAATGGAAAAGTAAAGCCATTTATTTGCAGCTTGATACAGGACTGGAGGTAGCCATTTTTGCCCTCTCAAAACCAGATACAGGATATAATCTCAAAGCATAGGTTACAGGTATTACGTATAAATACAGGATAAATCATAACAGTCTGCATCATAAATAATGCTTTTACATTACAAAAAGCATGGATCAATCACACACATATCTAAATGATTGTGATTGATCTTACAAATTCAAAAACATTAATTTTATATACATAAAAGGCAATTGTCATTTGAATCAAATAAATTATTACATTTATATGGGGCTGAAAAATAAATACAACAATTGCCCAAGCTTTAAGATAAAAAATAAACAAATATTTTCTTTAATCATATCAACAGCAAATTAAATTATTTTCACACTGCACATAAGATATGACAATTAGACATAACAATGGTTATTTTTCACATTGTTTATGCACGACATTTCAACTAATGGATAACTCTTTATTTACAACCGACATAACCGACGTAACCGACGTAACCGACGTAACCGACGTAACCGACGTAAGCGACGTAACCGACGTAAGCGACGTAAGCGACGTAAGCGACGTAAGCGACGTAAGCGACGTAAGCGACGTAAGCGACGTAAGCGACGTAAGCGACGTAAGCGACGTAAGCGACGTAAGCGACGTAAGCGACGTAAGCGACGTAAGCGACGTAACCGACGTAAGCGACGTAACCGACGTAAGCGACGTAACCGACGTAACCGACGTAACCGACGTAACCGACGTAACCGACGTAACCGACGTAACCGACGTAACCGACGTAACCGACGTAACCGACGTAACCGACGTAACCGACGTAACCGACGTAACCGACGTAACCGACGTAACCGACGTAACCGACGTAACCGACGTAACCGACGTAACCGACGTAACCGACGTAACCGACGTAACCGACGTAACCGACGTAACCGACGTAACCGACGTAACAGACGTAACCGACGTAACCGACGTAACCGACGTAACCGACGTAACCGACGTAACCGACGTAACCGACGTAACCGACGTAACCGACGTAACCGACGTAACCGACGTAACCGACGTAACCGACGTAACCGACGTAACCGACGTAACCGACGTAACCGACGTAACCGACGTAACCGACGTAACCGACGTAACCGACGTAACCGACGTAACCGACGTAACCGACGTAACCGACGTAACCGACGTAACCGACGTAACCGACGTAACCGACGTAACCGACGTAAGCGACGTAAGCGACGTAAGCGACGTAAGCGACGTAAGCGACGTAAGCGACGTAAGCGACGTAAGCGACGTAAGCGACGTAAGCGACGTAAGCGACGTAAGCGACGTAAGCGACGTAAGCGACGTAACCGACATAACCGACATAACCGACATAACCGCGATTTTTAAGAAAACTCTTGTCCCACTTCTGTTTTGAATTTACTTGTGTAAAAACACACGAAGCAGTTGTCCAAGACAAACACGGGATCAAAACGAGCGGTTTAGACCAAACCCCAGCAGAGATACAAGACATCTAAAAAAAAAAAAAATCAAAAATCAACAAATTAAAAACGAATTCCATAAAAAAAGGAACAATTTTACTTTACCGGCCACCTCGCAGATCATCTCCAAAATTTGGATATAGGGGTATTCAATGGTGAAAAAACGAATGGCGTTGACGGTTTTTGGGACAAACGAAAGCAGAAGCGGAAAACAGCAGATTAACGACCAGTGATTGCCATCAGATGTTTACTTTCTCATTTTTATAACCCTAATTTCATTGTTAGCTGTCCAGCATTGTTGCACGTGCGCTCTTATTGTCAGCCATCTTTATTTTTGTGCCAGTTTTCCACCAGGTTTCACACCTCACCTAACTTAACCTAACCTCACCTAACCTAACCTAACCTAACCTAACCTAACCTAAAATAACCTTGGACCCCCCCCGCCCCCCACTACATCCCCCCTACCGGTAGTCGCATACACTATTTAACCCGCGACACAACAACAACATAAAGAACAACAACAACAATGGGCCATATAATTTCAATGCTTAACCTAACCTCACCAGTATAAACCAACTACTAATAATCTCCTGATTTCCGCTTCCGCTTTTGTTTGCTCCCGAAACCGTCAAAGCCATTCGTTTTTTCACCCTTGAATACCCCTATATCCAAATTTTGGAGATGATCTGAGAGGTGGCCGGTAAAGAAAAATTATACCAAAAAAAAACCACGACGAAATTTACATGACCACCCATTAAAATTCCTGTAACTCCTAGCGGCCCAAATCCCTCTCGTTCGCACCAATTAAACAACGCAATCGACTCCAACGCAAGACATCCGCCCATAACGAAGATATCGGACACGTTACGCAGATTAGAACGCGGGGAATGTAAAAATTTGGTATTAATGAAAAAGTTGAATTTATGGCTTAAAAAGTTGAATTTTTGACTAAAAAAGTTGAATTTTTGGCTGAAAAAGTTGAATTTTTGCTGAAAAAGTTGAATTTTTTGCTGAAAAAGTTGAATTTTTGCTGAAAAAGTTTAATTTTTGACTAAAAAAGTTGAATTTTTGGCTGAAAAAGTTGAATCTTTGCTGAAAAAGTTGAATTTCTGGCTGAAAAAGTTGAATTTTTGCTGAAAAAGTTGAATTTCTGCTGAAAAAGTTGAATTTCTGCTGAAAAAGTTGAATTTTTGGCCGAAAATGTTGAATTTTTGGCCGAAAATGTTGAATTTTTGGCCGAAAATGTTGAATTTTTGGCCGAAAATGTTGAATTTTTGGCCGAAAATGTTGAATTTTTGGCTGAAAAAGTTGGAAATTTTGGTTGCTAAAAACTTGAATTACTCGTATTGAATTTATGGATGAATTTAAACTCGAAGATTGCCTCAGCACGTTTGCCGGTTTCTGCGAGAAAGTCAAACAAGCGCGAATAGTGACTAGTGAATAGTTAATTGACATAGTATATCCAATGGAATTGTATCGTTTGAATGATTTTCTAGGAGAACGAGCAGCGGAAAAAACAGGAGGAAAGAGCGGCAAAGCTTCGTGAACAACGCGCTTTTGCCAAGGACCATAAACCCGTTCAGAGAGGTATTATCGTGTGACGCTTGTGACGGTGACGACCACAACTCCCATTTAACAATGGTACCGGGAAGAGATCGCAATAAATAAACAGTGAATACAATACGAGATAAATACAAGACAGTTTATTGTTGGCAAACAATATGGATGAGCTAAATTATACATAGGACTAATGCCGACATTTGGCAAGTTAAATCAGCTATTAAACTATACAAAGAATTGGCCAACTGGCCCTAGAATAATATCACTACGGGTCTGGAATATGGGAGCGGTTTCCCCATCGCTCGACCTGATTATAGATGTCATCTTAAGCCGGATGGCTGTGTCCTGGAGTCCGATACGGCTTCGCTGGTTTCCTTGGTTCGCTGTGTAAACTATCGCACGTCGATAAATCGAATGATCTGAGCATTGCGGTTGACTTTGTCTGCACCGCCACAACTTTGGGAGGATATTGGTGTAAGTAAATGTATTCATTTACTTATCAATATTCCACTTATGAATTATATTTAATTCATATCGTTGTGAATTCTTATTTAGATATTTCGGGAATAAGTTGTCGTCAACTTATCGGTTATATTGAGTTCAATATGAGATTAAGTCTTCTGACTTGATTTTGGTCCAACTGGTTGTCGAGTTTAAGTTTTTCTGTTATAAATAAAATGAAGATTAAGCTTCCCGTCGCAACACACAATTGCCATCGATTAGAATATACGCCTTGCCATGCAGAACGGTATCAAGCGTCCCCGGCGTCGCAGCACGGTCGTCCATCGAGTGGTTGACGGTACCACGTACACAGGGGTCGATAGCTCGCGGCTCCGCACAGCAGTTTTATCTCTCGCGGTACTAATAATAGACCGACTGCTTTGGCATCGAATACCATGAGAATCAGCTTGCCAAACACTTGGTGCTACTCGTGGTTACTGTAAAACAGACTGCTTTGGCACCATCAGGTGAAGGAACCGATTCTCAACAATACCGATGCTACTCGTGGTAACGGAATACGTTCATACCGAAAAAGACAACTTGGTCCTGTCCGGAGGATACTGAATTGCACAACGGCGGGTTCTCCTTCGGCGTCGCAACCGTAGACTGTAACATTTATGCAACATAATAATCCCAGCACTTCGACTTCAATTGCCGGCGGTGGCATGATTCTGTAGAATCATGCAACGGTTCTTTGCGAATAAATCAACAAAGAACCAAAAGGTTTTTTACGTGAACAACGAATCATATTTCTTAAGTAACAATACCAAACAGAAAATAATCAAACAGAGCTGCGGAATGGCCGATTGTTTGGGTTTATATAACCTGACTGGATTTAAGGATTAATCCAGTCATCCAATTGGAACATGGGTTCCACGAATCCCTCCAATCCCGTATCACCGGAAGTGGATACGGAGGAGCATTTATGCAAATTATGCTAATCCTTGTTACAACCGGAACTGGATACCCAGGACCGGAAATGGGTTCCACCAATCAGATTGATCGGTTGACCGATTGATCGCTAAACATTCTGTCCCGCAGAAATGGAAGTTACATTGTATTTAACAATGTCAGATACTTAATATATATTTATATTAATATTTAACACAATTTATTCACTTGATTAAATATACGTTTATATTTAATCATGAGGTTTTCAAGTTCGTATTCGAATTTATCGCTAATTGCGATCGCGCCATCTAGTGGCAATATGGAGCATTGACAAATGCGGGTTTTAGCAGACGAATCTTCGTAATTATGCCGTGATACTTTAGTATCATGTGGAAATTAGTGTTTATTCTTAATAAACGAACATCTTTGTATTTGAAACATCATAAATGACTTTATTCTAGACATTTATCAGTTTTACACAGAATATTGTAAAAATACCATCATATTGGCGCAACAGCGCTTTCTTGATAGAAAATAGGCATTTATAGCCATTGTAAACCGTCATACATCCCCCTTAATAACACAACTATATAATATTTTATAGAGTTTTCGTTATTCTCCTAATTAGCATAAATGCTATTTTCGGACTTGATGTATCTTGGAGATACCGTGACTTCCAATTTCGAATTTGAGTTTACATAAACTAACTTGAATTATCTAAGTTCTGATTTTCTGCCGAAATAATCTTTTCTAATAGCCTAAATTCAAGTCCAGAATTTATTTCCAAGTCTTCTTTTTGAAGAAACTTTCGTCATACATAAAATCATCATTTGTGTTATCACAAAATATTTATTTCATATGCCTAGTCAGATGTATCGCTATAAATATACAATAAATAGCTTTTAGATGATAAGAGTTGACAATTTAAGAATCAAAATGTCCCCCTTAATTGTCATGACCGGAGTCACTTGGTATTCTTTGTACAATTGACTAATTTTAATTTAAACTAGTTGTCTTTTAATACTGTAATATTACTTTTCGAGAATTGTTAATTTTAACTTTATATTTTGTCCCCCTTTTCTTTAGAAGAGAGGTCATGATTTTTAGAAGAGGATTTTCTGTTTACACTATAATCGGGGAATCTTTGTGTATCATATCATGTTAATCAACATGATTCTTTGCTAAATATTGAGCTCGCATATTTGCGAATTTCCGAGATCTCTCAGCCTGCTGTACTGATTTCTTTCGACGTTTTTCCTTTGGGCAGTTACATACAGTGTACTGACTTGGCAGTGTAAATGACCGTGACGACCCAACTTTTTGTTTTAGGTCATCTCTGGAAAACCATACATGAATGGGACCCTCATTGGAAAACCATACGTGGAAAGGACCCATATTTGGAATTGTGAAATCCCGCAACAAACGAGGGGATCTATATTTGACTCTAAGTCGTGGAACTGATGATTGGAAACCTGGGTTTTCAGTCAGTTTTTGAACATGTTGGTTTGTACTTGAAGTTTCTTCATCACCAGCTGGACTTGGTGACCGAAAACGCTTTTTTGAAGTTCTTAATTCCTCTCGTTGAGATGAATTATTCTGGATATTGCAGGGTTGCTTTCCAGACGCAAATTGTTGTATCTCCGTCAGATTGACGACTGGGACGGGTTTTAGTCGTTGGTTACGGTATTGATTTCGAAATACGAATTGTTGCGCTTCGTTTATATTTTTAAATTCAGCTGAATTTAACTGGTATTGTTTACAATACTGTTCGAATTGATACCGGATCTCCCGTGGGTTAGTCAAAAAACTTTCTTTTTTAGGTTTAAAATCATTCTCATTATCGTGTTGGTAATACTTTTTCAAGGGAAAAGTTTGCTTGACCTTTTTTCGATTTGAAATGGGCGTTAGGTAGAATTGTCTTGGCTGGGGACTCTTCTTGGTCGACAAATCATACGTCCGCAAACATGAGTTTGTGATCGGCGATCGGGCACGTTGTTGTACGTTATTTGACTGCAAATGTTTGTTTGGAGTCCGAATATCTTTCCTTTGCGTTGATATTGGTGGCCCAAAACTTTTGTTTACGGTTCCCAATTCTTTTGATAGCGGTAGGTTAATCGACAGATTAAGGCTAGCCACATATCGTTGTGCTTCAGCTGGATTAGCATATCGAACTGAAATTAGCTGATCTCGATTGTAAACGAGTTTTAATTTGTTCTGAACAACCGACTGGTTAGTTAACGAACTCTCTGTTAAGATATAATGTATATTGATAAGCAATCACTATTTACAACACGTGTGTATATATATATCTTTGCGTATTATCATGTAGCTAAGTGTTAGTGTATGTGTTTGGCCAATGCGAGTGATCGCAATGTTTGTTTACATACAGTGTCTGTATGCTGCCTACAGGTGGCGCTGATTGCATTGAGGTCATGTGACCAATCATTAAAGATCACTTGATGTTTTGGTTCTCACCTGTTAACATGATGTCTCTTTCTTTCACCTGATGTGTTTTTCCAATCCACTACATTTGTCACTATTTGCAGAAGTTTGCAACACTATTCAACAAGGTTATGGGCCACAAACAACGTGGGAAAAACAGCTAGAGTGTTTGAAAACATTTCAAAGCAACCACAGGTGAAAAAGTGGGCGTTTCTCCTCAAAATCCAAGATGGCGGCGTCCATGAGGAATGGAATCAACCTGTGCTTATGCCAAGGATCCACGGTTCTACAAGCGATTATTGGTCATCAAGCGACACAGGATCATTAATTGGGTTCGAACATTATAGAACATTTATTTAATACGTTTATTTTGGCCATTTTCGGACGATTTTCCGAATATCGCGAGGCGCGATACGTAACGTCGACGTGGCGTTAATTTTCGCCGAGAAAACAACTCGACGACAAATACGCAAGGACGACGACGCTCGACAACCACACGGGAAGTGTGAACGAGCAATAAACGAACGGGAATTGCCAAAAACGAGAAAATTCTCGAAGGAACTGAATTTTTCGAGGCGAAAAAGACGGAAAAACGAGGGAAAATCAACAATACGACGTTTTTTTCTCAACCACACGTGAAGTGTGACTCAAAGCTGTCAGTACGAAACAAGTGGATAGTCTGCAGCAGGAAGCCAACATATATGAACTCTTTATTTCGTTTATTTCGTTTTATTTTCGAATATATTGTTGAATACCATTATTAGCTTAGTGTTGTTACTAGGATACACTAACATAGTATTAAGAGCGAACTAACATCGCAACACTGCACCCAGTTGCGATTACCAGTATTTCAAAGTGTTTTTGAGCAATCTTGTGTGTGTTTTTGGTGTGTTGGACACTAAATTCACAATGGACACGGAAAAACTCGACCGGAAGATTACACTTTTGAATAGGACGAACTACGATACGTGGAAGCAGCAAATCAAAGTGCTGTTGATGCATCACGGATGTTGGGCCTTCACCGATGGAACACAAGAAGCGCTGGCACCGGGAGCATCTTGGCGGGATCGCTCGGACTTTCAACTACGGAAGGGGCGAGCTTTCAGCCTAATTTACTACGCCATCGAGGAGCAATACCACGAATTGCTCAGCGGGACCGAGGACGCGAAAACAGCGTGGGATACGCTGAAAACTAACTTCGAACCGGTCTCGAGGGCGAGAATTATACGTCTGTTGGACGAATTCTTCAATTTAAAATACGATCCAGCGACGGAGACGATCGGGGTATTCGCGGCGAAGATACGCAATGCAGCAAAGCGATTAGCCGACGTCAAACACGACTTGGACAATTTGTATCAGGCATTCCAGCTCATCCGATACCTGCCACAAGAATACCAGTCAATTGTGCAGAGTATTTATCGATGGGACGATAAGGATTTCACACTGGAAAAGGTTGAAGCGGAATTGGTCGCCGAGGAGGGCAGACTCGCGCAACAACGCAGAGATTCGGGCCAAGCGCCAATTACGGACGCTTTCAACATGGGAACAAGCACAAAGAGCAATGATAATTCGTCTAAATCCCAACAACAGCAAGGGAATAGCAGCCAAAACAACCGAGGCGGACAAAGGGGCGGCAAATCGAATTATCGAGGCGGCAAAAATTCGCGGAATTTCCGAGGAAATGCGACCGGATCATCACCACGGGGGCCGTGTTTCCGGTGCAATCAACCAGGGCACTGGGCAAGGGATTGCACAGCACAATTACCGTCGAATAACAGCCAGAACACAAATACAGCGGAAGAATTGGACACAAACATGTTCGATGTCGGTTTTCTCACCGAGTTGAGCGAGGAAGAGATGTTACAGTGCAGCGCAGCCAACAACTGTTGGATCTACGACACCGGGGCCACTGGACATTTTTGTAAAGATAGGAACCAGTTCTTCAACTTCAAGGAAACCACAGGGACAATAAGTCAAGCGGATAAGAAAACTTTGATTCAAATCCAAGGCGTCGGGGACGTTTGCGTGATGTGTTTGGTTGGAAGTGAGACAATTCCAATCACATTGAAGAAGGTTTATTATGCGCCGGACATGCGACGAAATTTGTTGTCGGGACCGTGCATCGACGAAGCACGATGCAAAGTCGCCGTTGGCTCGGGACTGGTCAAGATATACGATCCTCAGTGGAAGAGACAGTTGATGGAAGGCGTGAAGAAGGATCGTCTATATTACATCAAACTAAGCGACCAGAAGCCGGACTTTGAGAAGTTACGACAAAAAGCGAATAACAAGGCGAACGCCGGCGAACAAAGGAAACAAGAGCCAACTATTTCAACACAGAGCACAACAAAGAGCGCGTCTAATCCTGAGGAAGCAAGGCTTTGGCATGAGCGGCTCGGACACATCTATTTTCCAAGCGTCCAAGCAATGAGCAAAGGAGGTGCAGTAATTGGGTTGCCAGTTTTGGACGTGCCAATTACACAATGCGACGTTTGCACATTAGCCAAAAAGAAGGCGATTCCTCATAAGTCGTTGCCAGGAATTAGATCGACAGAGCCACTCCAATTGCTACACATGGATGTATGTGGAGCATTTAGTACACCAACACTCTCGGGAAACATATACTTCTTAACTATCACGGATGACTTCTCTCGTTATTCGACAGTGTACTTAATGAAGAAGAAGGACGAAGTATTTGACATTTTCCAAAAACACGTGAAACGAATAGAACGATTGCTTGGGAAATCGGTTCTCGCAATTCGTACGGATAACGGTATGGAGTTCTGCTCAAACAAGTTTGGAGAGTACCTCCAAGGACTAGGAATCGCTCACGAGAGGACTAACGCGTACACTCCAGTCCAAAATGGCGTTTCCGAGAGACTTAACCAGACATTAGCAAATGGAATGCGAGCGCTTGTGTACGATGCCGGCTTGGAACATCGATTCTGGGGAGAAGCCATCCTGACTTTCAACTATCTCAGGAACAGGATCGCAAAGCTGAATTCGGACAAGACGCCGATGGAATTGTATTACGGACGGAAACCATCGCTTAGACATTTGAGAAAATTCGGGAGTTTATGCTTTGTGCAGAAAAGGATTCGAGATGGCAAAATCGACAACAAGAGTCTGCATGGCATTATGCTCGGGTATTCAAGAATCACGAGAGGATATAGAGTATGGCTGCCGGAGTTTTCCAAAGTAATTGAAACCAGCGACGTGAAGTTCGTGGAGAGCAGGCGCGGTGTTGAAGGCGTGCTGGGCCTACCAGAAAAATACACGACATACATCGATAATTTGGACGACAATTTGGACATTGACAATGAGCGCCAATATTATTCGGATGAAGATGTCAGGCCGCCGCTACCCCCGCCAGTACCAGTTAAGAAGAAGGAAGATCCACAACTGGAATTGCCCCCAGTTAAATTGAAATTTAGACTGCCAGACGACAAGTTGCGTCATAATTTACCAGAAGTGAAGTTGCAGGGCACTTTGCCGCAACCCGGACAAGGACTTTTGAATCCAGTTCCAACTATTCCTGCACTAGTTTGGAAGAAAACTGAGAAAGTCAGACCAACTGGACAAAGGGATGTCGAGTACACAATCGAGGGCTACGACAAGCCCAAGTTACGCTCGATACCCGACGTGAAGCGTTACTGCACTGATCACAATCTTCGCGTACCAGAGCATCTGTTTGAGGACAAAAGAAAGAAGAAACCCTCAGAATCAAACACGACGACAGATAGTCTTGACGTGGACTTTGACGATATCAATATCAACTTCGAAGCCAATCATCTAGAGGTCCACGTACCCGTACGTTATGAGGAAATTGCGAATTTACCCGAGAAGGATGAATGGCGCCAAGCGATGAACGATGAGATTGACACTATGCATGAGCGCGAGGTTTGGGAACTTGTTCCACCACCGCCCAACACTAAGATAGTGGGTTGCAGATGGATTTACACGACCAAACAGAACGAAGAGGGAGAAATTGCACGTTATAAGGCGAGACTTGTCGCGCAAGGATTTTCCCAAGTCTACGGCGAATCCTATGAGGAGACATTCTCACCCGTGGTGGACTTTTCGATCGTGCGTTTCATGTTTACGCTACTCGTCTGTATGCTCAAATGGTCGTACATTCAAGCTGACGTCAAATGTGCGTATCTTTACGCAAAGTTGCATAAAACCGTCTACATGCGACAACCGAAAGGTTTCATCATTGAAGGCAAGGAGAACTATGTCTGCAGACTCCTCCGAGCCATCTATGGCTTACACCAATCTGGAAGAGAATGGGGAATAGAACTGGAGGAGACTTTATTGAAATTAGGACTAGAACACGTCAATTGGTGCAATTGCGTTTATAAGTACGGGAATGTCGCGTATTTAATCGTCTACGTGGACGATATCGTTGTCTTCGGAAAGCAGTACGAAGATGCGATGAAAATACTCAACATGATTGGAACACAATTCGATTTAGTGATTCTCGGACAAACGAAGAAGCTGCTGGGAGTCGAATTTCACTCGCACAAACAACAATTGGTTCTACATCAAAGATCGTACGTGAACAAAGTGTTGTTGAAATTCAAAAATTACTTGGAACATGTGAAGATTCGATCTCAACCGATGACAAAAGCAACTGTTCTCACGAAACGAGATTGTCCGGACACAATTGATGAATTCCAAGTCATGGAAGGAATTCCATATAGAAGCTTACTTGGATGTTTAGCATTCATCGCGTCAAGAACAAGGCCCGACATGACTTATGCAGTGAACATCCTGAGCCAATTTCAATCGAATCCAGGGTGGGACCACTGGATTGCACTTTTGGACTTACTCAGTTATCTGAGAACAACAAGAAACCACGGATTAATGTTGTTTCCAAATGATCGGATCGAGGTAATCGGATACAGCGACTCCGATTATGCAAACAACAGAGACGACCGGATCTCCGTTGGAGGAACGCTAGTGACTTTGGGCAGCACACCCATCTACTGGCGCACCTTCAAACAACGGAACGTAACATTGTCAACAATGGAAGCCGAGTACGTAGCCCTTACAGAAACTGTCAAGGACTACATCTGGATTGTTCGTGTCCTGCACGAAATATCCCCGGAATTAGCTGGAAGATTCTCTCATTATGTCATGTGCGACAACATATCAGCAGTGGACTTCACAAAATCTTGTGTTGAGAACAGGAAAACAAAGCACATTGACATCCGTTACCATTTTATAAGAGAACTTGTTAAAAGAGATAATCTTCTAATCGTTCACGTAGGCACAAAGTCCAATCATGCCGACATTTTCACAAAGTCAGTTGACAAAGCTGACCTGGTGAAGTTTTGCGATCGCTTCTTAGTTGATTTAAGCATTTTGCGGGCTCAATAAGGAATGAGATAATACGGGGGGCCGAATGTTAAGATATAATGTATATTGATAAGCAATCACTATTTACAACACGTGTGTATATATATATCTTTGCGTATTATCATGTAGCTAAGTGTTAGTGTATGTGTTTGGCCAATGCGAGTGATCGCAATGTTTGTTTACATACAGTGTCTGTATGCTGCCTACAGGTGGCGCTGATTGCATTGAGGTCATGTGACCAATCATTAAAGATCACTTGATGTTTTGGTTCTCACCTGTTAACATGATGTCTCTTTCTTTCACCTGATGTGTTTTTCCAATCCACTACATTTGTCACTATTTGCAGAAGTTTGCAACACTATTCAACACTCTCTGGACGAGAATTATTAGGTTTATAATTCTCTTCCCCCTTATCTACCGAATTAGGTGGTTTAAACTTTTCTAACTTAGATCCCCTACTGGATGTTTGAAACATAGTATGAGAATCTTGATTCACTAAGTTTCGGCTGTATGTTTGTGGATTCCGTACTGGATCTTGATGTGAAGATTGAGATTGGGTACGATCTCGCCAGTTCCTAGCTTTTACATAGTCTGAAGCTTCGATTATATTTTTAAACTTGGTTTTATCCAGTCCATGACGATTACAATACAGAGTAAAATGATCGGGAATCTTTTCTGTTTGATCGCCAAGTGGTACAGAACTTAAATTTAAGTTTGTCTGCTTATTATTTCCTTTTGGATCGATCATATTCAATGGTTTTTGAGCCATAAAAAAATTCAAAATCTGACGATTTTAATTCTTTAATTTATAAAGAAGACGAATATAATACACTTTTCAACAAGAAACACTTCTAAACTTTACTTTTGACAAAATAAAATTAAACTTCGCGTTTGTTTGACACGTGTTAGCTTTTGCAGGTTACACGGCACACAAAATTCGAATCGTGACTGAAATCGGGACGGCGTGGTCAAGATGACTCTGGAACACGTCTTCTGGTCTGGTCTGGATGCGAATGATCAGTATCTGATCTGGTCCTCCTTTAATAGCAGGGGGCTGGGGATCCCTAGATCTCCCAACTTCTGATTGGCGGATGTTAGTGTCGGCCAATGGTATAAAGGACGTTACATCTATTTAGTAGTTCTCTACTAAGTCCGTTCCCTTCGAGATTCAATTTTACCGATAAAATAAAATTCCTTCGGGAAGACATTCGTAAAATATTGTATTTTTCAAATGAAAATAAAATAAACTTACTTCAATCTTCTTGAACTTTGGGATTTTTACCAATCCAAATAATTAAATAACTTTTCTTCAAAAAATATTTTTCTTTGATTATTCCGTTTAGTGTGTAATATCATTACAACCACAGTTTTAATAAAGTTTTCTCAAACTCTCAATTTTTCTTATTCTTATTCAATTATCGTTCAAATAATCATTCCTTTGTAATTGAAATCTATTTTCGATTCCCAACATTGTGTATTCATTTCCAATAGGAAGAATAATTTGACCAAGTCTTTACTTTTTCGGGTTTAAATTCCATTTTTCGAGTGTGAAAAAATAAATTTTCACCATCCATCTCCCCCTTTTTTAACAAATTTTTTTAACAAATAAAAATTCGTTAAAATTCTTTAAATTTGTTTTGCGAGAAAAATTATCTAATTCTCTAATCTTCCAAAAGAAAATATTCGAAATTTTACTTTAAACGATAAAGTTATTGGTACAAATGTGTACTTGTTTTTCGGGAGAAAACTATTCGACAATCCTTTAGACTTTTGGGTAAAAATTATTCATCAAATCTTTCTTTTTTGATGACAATTGCTTTGATTTTTCGAAAGAAAATATCTAGCTAAATTCCACTTTTCCTGAGCGGACAATTGTTTTCACAATTAGTTATTCCTTTGCGATATTTACGAAGGACGTGTCTTTGATTATTCGTTTTAATAATTTTCGTCCCCCTTATCTCTAATAACGAGATGTTTTTGCAGAGATCTTTTATCTTTTGAATGAAAGAATATTTAAATCTCAATTGTCGTAAATACCTTCATCTGCTGCAGCATTTCCTCAATTTGAACTTTTCAAATGAAAAGACAAATCTGGAGAACTTTCACTGTCAAACTTCTATTCCTATCGCGCCAAAATTCGTAATTCACTGGTTTGGAATTCCGTATAACACGTGACACAATAACAGTATCGATGTCACAATTAAGCAGTTTACTACTCGGTCCGCGCGAGGACATGTAAATTACTTTTTTCCGATAAAAATAATTTTTCTTTGAAAAATATTTGAAATTGATTTTTCACAACTACTTTTGAATGAAATAAAATGAAGTTATTCCAACTTTTCGTTAATTGCTCACACATAACATTCCCTTTACTGTGGGATTTGCATCGAAATTCCATTTTTAAAGAACCTTTCTTTTACTTATCGCAAATAAAACATATTCAATCGTTTTTCTGATTAAACTTTAACACGTAAATTACGAACGAAATATATGATGACATTCCATTAACCTTTAGGAAAATTGACTAAATTCTTAATTTTTAGAGAAAAATAATGTATCTAGAATCTTTCCTTTTCCGAATAAAATCTATGTTCAAAATAGAAGATAAATCTTGTGCAATTCTTAGTTTTTTCGAATGGAAAAATACAACTTTTCATCAGCGGTGATTTATTTGATTTTTCCGAAAGAAAAATAATTACTTTGAAACTTATTTTCTTCGTTTAAATCAGCTATCTGATTTTAAAGCTTCAATCCAATTAAAAAATATTCGCTCCGTAAATATTTCATGTGGCAAAGTTCATAGCCACAAATGGATTTGTTATTCCGGTTTTAAGAAATCATGTGGGAAAATGTCCGATTAGATTACTAAAAATATTCGTTGTTTTTCAAACAGCTAAATTTCATTTAGAAATTCTCAAAATTTGGGAGACCCAAATATCGTTGGAAACTTAAAACACTGTTAAATTTCCGAAAGGAAAGATTGAATGAAATCCTTTTACTTTTCCGAGGGAAAGCGTTTATCGTGATTCGTAACTTTCAATGTAAAAAATACTATTCTACGTGGTCGGCAACTTCATTCGCCGCCATTTTATATTTTCTTAATTTCCATTGTCCCGAAGGAAAAAATGTACTTTTTGTGAAAATAGTTAATTCCTTCAAATAAAGGTAATATTCATTTCGATTTGCAAATCTTTTCTGCGAAATGGAGTGTGTTGTTTTTCTCCAACAACTAAATTATCTTTGGTACCGATGGCAGTGGAAAAATTAGTTCGCGACACTTAAATAAATCTCTACGAACCTTCTGTAACATTTCTCCGCTGTCTTTTATCTGTTGTCCGCCATAATTTCCAAGCATTCGTTCGCACCTTGCGTTGAAGGTTTGAGTAGCTTCCCTGCTGCGTTTGATACGGAGATCGACGCGTATTGCTATGGCGCGTGGTCGCTGGCTATCGGTGTCGACGTACAGTTACAAGAAACTTAATTTCTTGTAAATATTTCCAAATAGTTGCGGTGTTTTCTTCGTTTTAACTTTTCAGGTGGAAAGATAAATTCGTAAGAAGTCCGCCTTCTAAACTTGTATGTTTTTAGCTTTTCGAAATAAAACAAACTTCGAAAAAAATATCTGTATTCTTATTTCACTCGAAACTTTTTTTTGATTTCTTATTTAAAATACTTCGTATTCCTTAAATTGTCGAACGAAAATAGTAAAGAGAGTTCACTAAACGTTTCCATTTCGTCAGTTTAACTTTTCACATGAAAATATAAACTGAAAATCTATTTGTCTGTTTTAACTAAAATTTTTTTGTTAATATCGGATTCAAGATTCGCTTTTGCAATTCGATCGAATTAATTTGCAACCTATTTCAGTGATCGTGTGATAGGTCTATAACTTCCGAAATTCCTAGTTAAAGGACAGTTTTGGTGTTTCTCAAGAAAATAAACATGGTTTGAAACTGGTCTGTTTTTTAACTAAATCTTTTAGTTAAATATTTATCTCAAAATTCACTTTTACAATTCTATCGAATTTAATTGCAACCTAATCTCGGTGGGACCTCCACGTGTGAGATTAGGTGGTAGTCTTTGAAATCCCTAAAATCTTCAAACGAAAATAATGAAGGAAAATCTACTACGTATTTCTATTTCATCAGTTTAACTTCTTCACATGGAAATATAAACTGAAAATTTAATCTGTCTATTTTTAACTTAAATCTTTTAGTTAAATATTTATCTCCAATATTCACTGTTGCAATTCAATCGAATTTAATTGCAACCTAATCTCGGTGGGACCTCCACGTGTGAGATTAGGTGGTAGTCTTTGAAATCCCTAAAATCTTCAAACGAAAATAATGAAGGAAAATCTACTACGTATTTCTATTTCATCAGTTTAACTTCTTCACATGGAAATATAAACTGAGAATTTAATCTGTCTATTTTTAACTTAAATCTTTTAGTTAAATATTTATCTCCAATATTCACTGTTGCAATTCAATCGAATTTAATTGCAACCTAATCTCGGTGGGACCTCCACGTGTGACGGTGACGACCACAACTCCCATTTAACAATGGTACCGGGAAGAGATCGCAATAAATAAACAGTGAATACAATACGAGATAAATACAAGACAGTTTATTGTTGGCAAACAATATGGATGAGCTAAATTATACATAGGACTAATGCCGACATTTGGCAAGTTAAATCAGCTATTAAACTATACAAAGAATTGGCCAACTGGCCCTAGAATAATATCACTACGGGTCTGGAATATGGGAGCGGTTTCCCCATCGCTCGACCTGATTATAGATGTCATCTTAAGCCGGATGGCTGTGTCCTGGAGTCCGATACGGCTTCGCTGGTTTCCTTGGTTCGCTGTGTAAACTATCGCACGTCGATAAATCGAATGATCTGAGCATTGCGGTTGACTTTGTCTGCACCGCCACAACTTTGGGAGGATATTGGTGTAAGTAAATGTATTCATTTACTTATCAATATTCCACTTATGAATTATATTTAATTCATATCGTTGTGAATTCTTATTTAGATATTTCGGGAATAAGTTGTCGTCAACTTATCGGTTATATTGAGTTCAATATGAGATTAAGTCTTCTGACTTGATTTTGGTCCAACTGGTTGTCGAGTTTAAGTTTTTCTGTTATAAATAAAATGAAGATTAAGCTTCCCGTCGCAACACACAATTGCCATCGATTAGAATATACGCCTTGCCATGCAGAACGGTATCAAGCGTCCCCGGCGTCGCAGCACGGTCGTCCATCGAGTGGTTGACGGTACCACGTACACAGGGGTCGATAGCTCGCGGCTCCGCACAGCAGTTTTATCTCTCGCGGTACTAATAATAGACCGACTGCTTTGGCATCGAATACCATGAGAATCAGCTTGCCAAACACTTGGTGCTACTCGTGGTTACTGTAAAACAGACTGCTTTGGCACCATCAGGTGAAGGAACCGATTCTCAACAATACCGATGCTACTCGTGGTAACGGAATACGTTCATACCGAAAAAGACAACTTGGTCCTGTCCGGAGGATACTGAATTGCACAACGGCGGGTTCTCCTTCGGCGTCGCAACCGTAGACTGTAACATTTATGCAACATAATAATCCCAGCACTTCGACTTCAATTGCCGGCGGTGGCATGATTCTGTAGAATCATGCAACGGTTCTTTGCGAATAAATCAACAAAGAACCAAAAGGTTTTTTACGTGAACAACGAATCATATTTCTTAAGTAACAATACCAAACAGAAAATAATCAAACAGAGCTGCGGAATGGCCGATTGTTTGGGTTTATATAACCTGACTGGATTTAAGGATTAATCCAGTCATCCAATTGGAACATGGGTTCCACGAATCCCTCCAATCCCGTATCACCGGAAGTGGATACGGAGGAGCATTTATGCAAATTATGCTAATCCTTGTTACAACCGGAACTGGATACCCAGGACCGGAAATGGGTTCCACCAATCAGATTGATCGGTTGACCGATTGATCGCTAAACATTCTGTCCCGCAGAAATGGAAGTTACATTGTATTTAACAATGTCAGATACTTAATATATATTTATATTAATATTTAACACAATTTATTCACTTGATTAAATATACGTTTATATTTAATCATGAGGTTTTCAAGTTCGTATTCGAATTTATCGCTAATTGCGATCGCGCCATCTAGTGGCAATATGGAGCATTGACAAATGCGGGTTTTAGCAGACGAATCTTCGTAATTATGCCGTGATACTTTAGTATCATGTGGAAATTAGTGTTTATTCTTAATAAACGAACATCTTTGTATTTGAAACATCATAAATGACTTTATTCTAGACATTTATCAGTTTTACACAGAATATTGTAAAAATACCATCATATTGGCGCAACAGCGCTTTCTTGATAGAAAATAGGCATTTATAGCCATTGTAAACCGTCATACGCTTCGATCGGAGACGAATGGAGACTAAAATAAATGTTGTTCGTTTATTTAGAGAGCTCTCAGTTCATGCCCGACGAAATATGTCTCGTGGATAAATTGCTGAATGAAATTAGGCGCGGGTGTTTTAAATTGAAGAAAACGTCAGTTTGCAATTAACGTGTCAATCGTGTCATTGTTTTGTAATGAATCGTGTAAATAGGTGTTTTCTTAAGCGTGTAGTGTGTGTGTATATACATATCAAGGTGTAGGCCTCATTAAATTTTTTATTTCGTAATCATCAACTGTGTCTCTTCAAATTTTTAACAACTAACTTTATTCAATATTCAGTGATTAGACAAAATTCATTGTTTGTTTTTCAGCGAATTGTAGGAAATGGAATTATTCGATTTTTTACATTTTGATTTGTTATTGAATCCGGGAAAAATTATTTTATTTTATTTATTATTTTTTAAATGGAGAAATAATCAAAATCGGTCAAAAATTGAAAAAGTGTCAGAAATGAGCTCAATCGATCAGATATCTCAACAACTGTAGGAGTTAGGCATATGCATGTGATGTGTAATCGCTTTTCTAACTCATTTCTGATCGATTGAGCTCATTTCTGGGACTTTTTCAATTTTTGTCAATTTTGACAAAAACCCAAAGGCTAATCTATGGAGAAATGGTCAAAATCGGTCAAAAATTGAAAAAGTGCCAGAAATGAGCTCAATCGATCGGAAATGAGCTAGAAAAGCGATTAAACATCACATTCCTATTCCTATATGTTACGGTTGCAGAGATATGGTCAAAAAACGGAAATATCTCTGCAACTGTAACAGATAAGCATAGGAATGTGATAATTAATCCTCAGCTCTACTTATCTCCTTCCTCACTTCTTATCTATTATCTCACCGGCCACCTCTCAAATCATCTCCAAAATTTGGATTTAGGGGTAGTCAAGGGTGGGGAATTTATTAAAAAAAAGAAAAAGCATGTGCATAACAATGCTGACAGCTAACATGGCCATATAATAGCAATTAAAAGTTGTATAACTGGTCGTTTATCTCCTGATTTCAGCTTCCGTTTCCGTTTGCCTCTAAAACCGTCAACGCCATTGGATTTCCCACCCTTGATTACCCCTGAATTCAATTTTGGAGATGATCAGAAGTAGCCAGTAAAGTATAATTATAATGTTTAAAATCCTTACACTTCTGAATGCGTATTTTATCATTAAGAGTAAAAGCATATCATTATTACGCGATGTAAACTGTTGCCTACTTTGAATTCATGAATTGTTGTGTTGCTGTAATGAGCAAGAATAAATAAGTCTTTATGTTACGAATTTACAAAACTTGAATCCTTGCTTCCACGACACTTGCCAATGTAACAGTTGCAAGAATCATTGAACTGTGCCCCTTTATTTCCATGAGATTGACAGGACTGAAATGATAAAATTGTTTTATTTTTATTTTTATTACTACTCCAGAAAATTATCAACGTACACAATGAAGGAACATCAGATTTTCATTTTAAAGTTTTCTTTTACTCTCCAAAGCGAACAAAATAGAAGTTCATTGGAACAACTATAGTTTCTTTAAAGTGGAAATGTAATAAATTTAAAACTTAAAGAAAAATAATGTGGTAAAGTTTGTTTATATCATACAGTATGTTTTTCTCATTAATTTAAAAAAATGGAATAGTTATCCAAATAAAATATCCATGAAGATTAAAGTACAGGAAATTTGTGTTTAATGATAACTTTGTGTATAATTGACCAACTAATCATGTAAATGCTGAAACACAAACTTGTGTAATGTTATGATTTGCCATGTTATGCCAAAATTGTCACCAGAGGTTCATACCATTGATCATATGATCTCTGATGTCATGTTTTTCTTTAAGTTAACCATGGAGTAATTTCAAGTGCAAATCACTTACAAGAGTTCAAGCATTAAAACCGTAAGTTGTCACAAAACCAAGTTCTCTGATTCACAACAATTTCAACTAGAAGTAATTCAAGGTAAAAAAGACTAAGCCAAAGTGAATAATATGTTTTATTCATTTTTTCTTACATAATTCTTAGATGATTATTTCCAATCAATGGATTTTCGCCACTTATTTCTTAAGTTTACTTTGTTGTGCAAAACTGCAAGATGGATTGGATCAGTTTAAAGACTCAAATGAATTGTACAAACTGTCAATTTTTCAAGAAGCTTTAAGTACATACTCTAAACAGCCCATAGATATTGTTTTTGTTCTCGATGAATCTGGTAGTGTGGGCCCCACGTATTATGAAACTGAAAAGGATTTCGTCGGTACAGTAGCAAATAATTAAAAGTTTGCACTAATATTCTTTTCAAATTAAATTTCAATATTTTTGTTTTTGTTTTGCAGAAATTATTGGTAGAACTTTATCCATATCCAAAGATGATACAAGAGCAGCTTTAGTTTCATTTGGAGATAATTCTCTACTGCATTTTACCTATCTCTCTCGAATTGATGGCACTGCGTGTAGTTTTGTGAATGATGTAAAACAGGTTCAATTCAATAATGGTCAAACCAATACAGCATCTGGACTTAACATGGCCAATGACTTATTTTTAAATACGCAATCCCACACAAAGAAGTACACATAAGCATATATTCAAAAATTGAAATTTAGAACTTGTATTCAAATATATATATATTTTTCATTATAGAGTTATAGTATTACTTTCAGACGGTGTTCATAACGAAGGAGAAAATCCGATCAGTGGTAGACTGAAAGCAAATGGTATTATTGTGTTTTGTGTTGGCATCGCAGCAGCAAACGAGGTTGAGCTACTCGGTATTGCGACTAATCCATCGCACGTTTACATAATTAAAGACTTTAACTATGTGAAAACCGTATATTTACAATTACGACAAGGTAATGTTGTATGGAAAAGAACAAATGGTAAAGAATAACTTTTTTACCAAACAAATTTGTAGACATTCAAAATGTAGCATTTGCAAAACAGCCAAAACAGTATTGCCAAGGAACATGTGACTTGAATGCTGACTGTTACTGTGGCACTGATGGAGAATATACTTGTTACTGCAATGCCGGTTACATGGGTAGTGGTCAAATTGGTTTTTGTACAAGTAAGTTGTAATATAACTGTACAGAAATTTAAGTCAGTATTTAGCATGAATGAAATAAATCATACACAGAATGTCCGTATGGCACTTATAACTCAATGGTGAATCAAATTCAGTGCACAAATTGTCCTTACAATTCGAATTCCACGCATGAAGCGGCAACTTCAGAAGCTGATTGCAAATGCCATGATGGTTTCACCGGTACTGGCTGCAAATGTAAGTACAGTTTTGACAATACCGGTACCTAATTTCATGTTCTTTAGACACATAAATTTTTAGTTTCAGGATGTCCAAAATTGTATGCACCGATTGGGGGCCAGTTGGATCCAACAGAATGTGGTAATTCACTGAATGATAAATGTTCTTTTTGGTGTGATACCGGATATTGTCCGTATAACGGAAGTGAACCAAATTGTTTGCAATTAAAGTCCAGAAAAACACAAAAACCCGAAAGGGTTTGCCTCATTACCCAAAAATGGAGTGGACAATCTTTTCGTTGTGAAGGTAACTGTTTTTTTTTTTAAATTTCTAATAACTTGTGAGAAATATATATATTTTCAGAGGCTCGTTGTGTGAAACCAAAGAATCCAGAAAATGGTTTGCTTGAATGCAATTCTGTCAACTATGCAGTAAATGTAGTTTTTGTTCTAATATGTTGGAGGCATAAAAATGGAGACGCGTGGTTGTTAGGTGAAAATATTAACAGTGATGGTTTTAATCTTAAACAGATGTTAAAAAGTGCGTGGAGCACCAAATACAATTCGGGTCACTGATTGGTCAGTGTCAGTGACAGGTGCACAGGTGACAAAGACACCTGGCGGACAGGAATACAACATTCAATAAACAACACTTCCCCTGAATGGCAATATTCCTACATTTTAAAATTCAAAACATTTTTCTTAAACAATTCAGACATCTATCCTTCGGAAGCGAGTGCACCCGCAAAATCCGCACTTTGGGAGTGACTATTCCTCGGATTCCGGCCGGACCAAACTCTTCCGGAAAATGTCCGGGGGAATGCTGAGAGTGCCGATAGACGACATTCGATTTTATGTCGTGGATTTTTGTGCGGTTTGCGCCGTGTTTATTATTCGTACGAGATTTGGTATTTTCGCAGGGTTGTTGTCGCGCGAGATTCATCGGGGTAAAGCGAGTTCATCAACGACCTCGCCGGTGAATGTTGCTAAAAATCTGTGCAAGTGTTGTCAAATATTGCCGTGATTCGATGGAATTTTTGTCAGACATTGGGAAATTTTTTTTGACTTGTCCAACGCGCCAGTAAATCGAGCGTCCACACGCGCCCACATGCGTGAACAGTGCACTCGCCCTCCGCGCCCCGTCGGCGTAGGCGCCGGCCGTCCCCCCTTTCTCTCTCTCTCTCTCTCTTCCGCCCGGGAATCGCCCTTCCGCCCGTCACCGAATTTTGTCAATATCTGATAAATTTCCACAGAATTGCAGCGACATTGTACGGGATATTTCTGCCCGATTTGACGGACTTATGTAAAACATTGTTGAAATTCCGTGGAAATTTATAAAATATTGACAAAGGTTGGTGACCGACCCACGGCGCGTTGCGGCGCGGTCGGAGCACGCGACCCAATCCCCCCCTCCCCCCGTCCCCAAAAAACCACGCCCCGAGGAACCCCGAGGTTCGGTTTCCGACCGGGTCGCCTCTTGATCCGACCCGGGGCGCGTCACGGCGCGGTCGGAGGACGGCCCTCGCCCCCAAAAACCACACTCCGGGTCACGTGGTCTCGCACCCGACTCTCTCAGTTATCCCGTTACGGCCCTTGGCCGTAACGGGCCGTTACGGGATCGTGACGGGACCGTCGGCGGCCCGTTAACGGCCCGAACGACTCCATGCGGGCCGTTGACGGGCCGTTAACGGGCCGTTACGGCGTAAATCGAAAAAATCAACAACCGACAACACGTACGTGAAAACGCGTACAACATTCATAGACATTAATCTCGAATCCTGTTTTTGGTTTTACGCCGTTAACGGGCCGTTAACGGCCCGCACAGGCCGTGACGGGATCGTGACGGGACCGTCGGCGGCCCGTTAACGGCCCGCACGGGCCGTGACGGGATCGTGACGGGACCGTTGGCGGCCCGTTAACGGCCCGCACGCGCCGTTACGGGATCGTGACGGGACCGTCGGCGGCCCGTTAACGGCCCGAACGACTCCATGCGGGCCGTTGACGGGCCGTTAACGGGCCGTTACGGCGTAAATCGAAAAAATCAACAACCGACAACACGTACGTGAAAACGCGTACAACATTCATAGACATTAATCTCGAATCCTGTTTTTGGTTTTACGCCGTTAACGGGCCGTTAACGGCCCGCACAGGCCGTGACGGGATCGTGACGGGACCGTCGGCGGCCCGTTAACGGCCCGCACGGGCCGTGACGGGATCGTGACGGGACCGTTGGCGGCCCGTTAACGGCCCGCACGCGCCGTGACGGGACCGTGACGGGACCGTCGGCGGCCCGTTAACGGCCCGTACGACTCCATGCGGGCCGTTGACGGGCCGTTAACGGGCCGTTAACGGGCCGTTAACGGCGTAAATCGAAAAAATCAACAACCGACAACACGTACGTGAAAACGCGTACAACATTCATAGACATTAATCTCGAATCCTGTTTTTGGTTTTACGCCGTTAACGGGCCGTTAACGGGCCGTTAACGGCCCGTTAACGGCCCGTTAACGGCCCGCGTGAGGTCGTACGGGCCGTCGGCGAGCCGAAGTCCGGGAACGAAGGCCGTGACGGGATCGTGACGGGACTGTCGGCGGCCCGTTAACGGCCCGCACGGGCCGTGACGGGATCGTGACGGGACCGTCACGATCCCGTTAACGGCCCGTACGACTCCATGCGGGCCGTTGACGGGCCGTTGACGGGCCGTTGACGGGCCGTTAACGGGCCGTTACGGCGTAAATCGAAAAAATCAACAACCGACAACACGTACGTGAAAACGCGTACAACATTCATAGACATTAATCTCGAATCCTGTTTTTGGTTTTACGCCGTTAACGGGCCGTTAACGGGCCGTTAACGGCCCGTTAACGGCCCGTTAACGGCCCGCGTGAGGTCGTACGGGCCGTCGGCGAGCCGAAGTCCGGGAACGAAGGCCGTGACGGGATCGTGACGGGACTGTCGGCGGCCCGTTAACGGCCCGCACGGGCCGTGACGGGATCGTGACGGGACCGTCACGATCCCGTTAACGGCCCGTACGACTCCATGCGGGCCGTTGACGGGCCGTTGACGGGCCGTTAACGGGCCGTTAACGGGCCGTTAACGGGCCGTTACGGCGTAAATCAAAAAAATCAACAACCGACAACACGTACGTGAAAACGCGTACAACATTCATAGACATTAATCTCGAATCCTGTTTTTGGTTTTACGCCGTTAACGGGCCGTTAACGGCCCGTTAACGGCCCGCACAGGCCGTGACGGGATCGTGACGGGACCGTCGGCGGCCCGTTAACGGCCCGCACGGGCCGTGACGGGATCGTGACGAGACCGTCGGCGGCCCGTTAACGGCCCGCACGGGCCGTGACGGGATCGTGACGGGACCGTCACGATCCCGTTAACGGCCCGTACGACTCCATGCGGGCCGTTGACGGGCCGTTGACGGGCCGTTGACGGGCCGTTAACGGGCCGTTAACGGGCCGTTAACGGGCCGTTACGGCGTAAATCGAAAAAATCAACAACCGACAACACGTACGTGAAAACGCGTACAACATTCATAGACATTAATCTCGAATCCTGTTTTTGGTTTTACGCCGTTAACGGGCCGTTAACGGCCCGCACAGGCCGTGACGGGATCGTGACGGGACCGTCGGCGGCCCGTTAACGGCCCGCACGGGCCGTGACGGGATCGTGACGGGACCGTTGGCGGCCCGTTAACGGCCCGCACGCGCCGTGACGGGACCGTGACGGGACCGTCGGCGGCCCGTTAACGGCCCGTACGACTCCATGCGGGCCGTTGACGGGCCGTTAACGGGCCGTTAACGGGCCGTTAACGGCGTAAATCGAAAAAATCAACAACCGACAACACGTACGTGAAAACGCGTACAACATTCATAGACATTAATCTCGAATCCTGTTTTTGGTTTTACGCCGTTAACGGGCCGTTAACGGGCCGTTAACGGCCCGTTAACGGCCCGTTAACGGCCCGCGTGAGGTCGTACGGGCCGTCGGCGAGCCGAAGTCCGGGAACGAAGGCCGTGACGGGATCGTGACGGGACTGTCGGCGGCCCGTTAACGGCCCGCACGGGCCGTGACGGGATCGTGACGGGACCGTCACGATCCCGTTAACGGCCCGTACGACTCCATGCGGGCCGTTGACGGGCCGTTGACGGGCCGTTGACGGGCCGTTAACGGGCCGTTACGGCGTAAATCGAAAAAATCAACAACCGACAACACGTACGTGAAAACGCGTACAACATTCATAGACATTAATCTCGAATCCTGTTTTTGGTTTTACGCCGTTAACGGGCCGTTAACGGGCCGTTAACGGCCCGTTAACGGCCCGTTAACGGCCCGCGTGAGGTCGTACGGGCCGTCGGCGAGCCGAAGTCCGGGAACGAAGGCCGTGACGGGATCGTGACGGGACTGTCGGCGGCCCGTTAACGGCCCGCACGGGCCGTGACGGGATCGTGACGGGACCGTCACGATCCCGTTAACGGCCCGTACGACTCCATGCGGGCCGTTGACGGGCCGTTGACGGGCCGTTAACGGGCCGTTAACGGGCCGTTAACGGGCCGTTACGGCGTAAATCAAAAAAATCAACAACCGACAACACGTACGTGAAAACGCGTACAACATTCATAGACATTAATCTCGAATCCTGTTTTTGGTTTTACGCCGTTAACGGGCCGTTAACGGCCCGTTAACGGCCCGCACAGGCCGTGACGGGATCGTGACGGGACCGTCGGCGGCCCGTTAACGGCCCGCACGGGCCGTGACGGGATCGTGACGAGACCGTCGGCGGCCCGTTAACGGCCCGCACGGGCCGTGACGGGATCGTGACGGGACCGTCACGATCCCGTTAACGGCCCGTACGACTCCATGCGGGCCGTTGACGGGCCGTTGACGGGCCGTTGACGGGCCGTTAACGGGCCGTTAACGGGCCGTTAACGGGCCGTTACGGCGTAAATCAAAAAAATCAACAACCGACAACACGTACGTGAAAACGCGTACAACATTCATAGACATTAATCTCGAATCCTGTTTTTGGTTTTACGCCGTTAACGGGCCGTTAACGGCCCGTTAACGGCCCGCACAGGCCGTGACGGGATCGTGACGGGACCGTCGGCGGCCCGTTAACGGCCCGCACGGGCCGTGACGGGATCGTGACGAGACCGTCGGCGGCCCGTTAACGGCCCGCACGGGCCGTGACGGGATCGTGACGGGACCGTCACGATCCCGTTAACGGCCCGTACGACTCCATGCGGGCCGTTGACGGGCCGTTGACGGGCCGTTGACGGGCCGTTAACGGGCCGTTACGGCGTAAATCGAAAAAATCAACAACCGACAACACGTACGTGAAAACGCGTACAACATTCATAGACATTAATCTCGAATCCTGTTTTTGGTTTTACGCCGTTAACGGGCCGTTAACGGGCCGTTAACGGCCCGTTAACGGCCCGTTAACGGCCCGCGTGAGGTCGTACGGGCCGTCGGCGAGCCGAAGTCCGGGAACGAAGGCCGTGACGGGATCGTGACGGGACTGTCGGCGGCCCGTTAACGGCCCGCACGGGCCGTGACGGGATCGTGACGGGACCGTCACGATCCCGTTAACGGCCCGTACGACTCCATGCGGGCCGTTGACGGGCCGTTGACGGGCCGTTAACGGGCCGTTAACGGGCCGTTAACGGGCCGTTACGGCGTAAATCAAAAAAATCAACAACCGACAACACGTACGTGAAAACGCGTACAACATTCATAGACATTAATCTCGAATCCTGTTTTTGGTTTTACGCCGTTAACGGGCCGTTAACGGCCCGTTAACGGCCCGCACAGGCCGTGACGGGATCGTGACGGGACCGTCGGCGGCCCGTTAACGGCCCGCACGGGCCGTGACGGGATCGTGACGAGACCGTCGGCGGCCCGTTAACGGCCCGCACGGGCCGTGACGGGATCGTGACGGGACCGTCACGATCCCGTTAACGGCCCGTACGACTCCATGCGGGCCGTTGACGGGCCGTTGACGGGCCGTTGACGGGCCGTTAACGGGCCGTTACGGCGTAAATCGAAAAAATCAACAACCGACAACACGTACGTGAAAACGCGTACAACATTCATAGACATTAATCTCGAATCCTGTTTTTGGTTTTACGCCGTTAACGGGCCGTTAACGGGCCGTTAACGGCCCGTTAACGGCCCGTTAACGGCCCGCACAGGCCGTGACGGGATCGTGACGGGACCGTCGGCGGCCCGTTAACGGCCCGCACGGGCCGTGACGGGATCGTGACGGGACCGTCGGCGGCCCGTTAACGGCCCGCACGGGCCGTGACGGGATCGTGACGGGACCGTCGGCGGCCCGTTAACGGCCCGCACGGGCCGTGACGGGATCGTGACGGGACCGTCGGCGGCCCGTTAACGGCCCGCACGGGCCGTGACGGGATCGTGACGGGACCGTCGGCGGCCCGTTAACGGCTTGTACGGGCCGTTACGGGATCGTGACGGGACCGTGACGGGACCGTCGGCGGCCCGTTAACGGCCCGTACGATTCCATGCGGGCCGTTGACGGGATCGTGACGGGACCGTCGGCAGCCCGTTAACGGCCCGCACGGGCCGTGACGGGATCGTGACGGGACCGTCGGCGGCCCGTTAACGGCCCGCACGAGCCGTGACGGGATCGTGACGGGACCGTTGGCGGCCCGTTAACGGCCCGCACGGGCCGTGACGGGATCGTGACGGGACCGTCGGCGGCCCGTTAACGGCTTGTACGGGCCGTTACGGGATCGTGACGGGACCGTCGGCGGCCCGTTAACGGCCCGCACGGGCCGTTAACGGGGTCGTTACGGGACCGTCGGCGGCCCGTGCGGCGGCCTCGCCAACCTCGTGCGGCCCGTTAACGGCCCGTACGGGCCGTTACGGGGCCGTTGCGGGATCGTCGGCGGCCCGTTAACGGCCCGCACGGGACAACGGGCGCCAACGAGCGCCGGTAGTCCCGGTAATTTGTTTCAAAATAAATATTTGTCACCGTCTCCCCTCCCTCCTCCTCCTCCCCCTCCTCTCCCTCTCGAGGCCAGACACGGCCGCTCCAAAATACGAACCACGACGATGCCTCCGTACCGATAGACCGAGTGGGTCGCGCGACAGACAATGCGCGCAAACTACCGTCGGCGCACGGTGTGCACGGCGCAACACCACGGAAGTAACTACCGGTGCGCCCCTCGTGCGTGCGAGGCAACCCCGAGCTCGCTTAAAGAAGCCACGCAACAACGACCGAGTTCGTTTATCTATTTATTTATTTTTTATTCGTCTAGCATTTTAAACGAATCGATGAAAACAAATGAAAACAAACAAACAAATTAATAAACAAATCGAATACATAAAAAAATAAAATAAAATAAAATAAAATAAAATAAAATAAAGATGAAATGAAATGAAATAAAATGAAATATTGGCCGTTTCGATCCTCGATGTCGCCTTTATCTGCCTATCCATCTATTCTGAAATGAGAGAAGAAAAGATGAGTATTCGAAGAGGCGCTTAGTGGAGAATTCGCTCACTGTCCCGTTTCTTCGACTCGCGGGTAACCGCCGGTGCGTCGGAGGAGCCACCAGTGTTGGGTGGCGGCTAAAAAAAAAAAAAAAAAAAAAAAAACGAATGTTTGTCGAAATACGGGGAAAAAAAGGTGCGTACATGCACGGTGAACGTTTTCCACCGACTGACTCACTCACCATGCGCATCAGCATTCTAACTATAGCGCGGTGCGCGTCCAACGCCAAACGCGAGAACACGGGGCCTCCAGCCGGGAGCAACTCGACTCCATCGGCGACGTCTCGGTCGTCGCTCTCTTCCTCCTCTTCCTCTTCATCTTCTTCTTCTTCCTCTTCTTCTCCTTCTCCTCCCTCTCCTCCTTCTTCGCCCTCTCCCTCCTCCGCCACTGTCTTTGCCGGAGCCTCCAGCCCGCCCGACAAGGGAGCGGCGGACGACGTAGATGGGACGGCGTCGCTCGACGACGAGGCGACGACGCGCGCTGGCGACGATTCTCCGTCTTGACGCGGCTGGAAAATGGAGGGGGAATAGGCGAATGAATAGACGAATGAACGACGACAATCTTGACGGGATACCTTTTTGGTTGGCGCCGGATCGCCCGCTTCCCCGGGACGCTTTACCGTTCGCTGCGTCTCCGGCGACTGTGGCTGCGTCGGCGTCTCCGACGTCCCCGGTGACGGTGGTTGCGACGGTAGCTGCGACTGCGGCGGCTGCAGCTGCGTCAGCGCCTCGTTCTCGCTCCCACTCTCGCTCTCGTTTTCGATCGGCATCTGTAGAGAAGGAATAAATTAAATTAAATTGAATTAAATCGAAGCGCGAGCGCGGTAAAACCGAAAGAAGAAGGGGTGGAGGTGAGGAAAAGAGACCGAAGGACGAGCGAGAGGGGGGCGCTATAGTTTCACCGCACGACTCGTTGCACTATACGAATTGCCCCGAAACAAACGCCTATTTATTTCTTTATTTTTTTTTATTTATTCATTCATTCGTTAATCTCGTCCACTCGTTAAGTTTTATCAAATTCGTTAAACTCGTTCGTCCATTCGTCAAATTGGTCGTTTCGTCTAGCGACGAGAACAACGGCGACGCTAACGTTTACGCGAGTAACTCGGTGAGTTCGTGCATTCTGCGCACGCAAAACGCGAACGCGGCCAATTGACAAAATAACATTTTACAAGTAATGGTTTAATAATTTACCTCCGTGTGCGAAGCGCGTGTCGCGTCCATTGTGTCTGTCTGTCTGATTTTGGCGAATGAACCGACGCGACGCCCGGTGATAACAATGGCGATAATGACACGCGACGTAGCATACTTCTAGCTAAACAACAATAATAATAATAATTCATTAAAAAAATAAAATGAAATAGAATAATTAAATAAACAAACAAAATAATAAATAGATAAATAAATAAATAAATAAATAAATAAGTCGAAAATAAATAAACTAGCGGCGGGACGGGCCGAGGTCAGAGATTTTGCTCCGTTCTCACGTCTGTCTATTCCGGGTAGAGGGAGGGAGCGAACGGGCGCGCGCCGGACATCGCTCGGAATTAAAAAACGGGTAACGGGGGAAGACAGACAGTCGAAATTTGATTCCCCGGTCGTGGAATCGACTCCGCGACCCGTGCTTTAACGGTTAATTGGATTATCTTCGTCGTGACTTATCGGGATAAAAATTTTATAGAAAATCGGCCGTATCGTATTTTATTTTCATCTTCCGAGGGTCTCGCGTCGTCGTTGTGGACGGGAGTCTTCCCGAACACGTTCGACGGGCTTCGCGAATGCTTTCAGATCGGACGCGGAACTCGGGCCCGCCGCTCGGTCGAGCGGCGCCAGTACCCGCCGAGCGGCGCGGTATCCGATCAAATAACTCCCTTGCTTCGTCACGGTCTCGGACTGGCCTTCGGGCCGGTCAAAATAACAAATAAATGAATAAATCGAAAATAGAACGCCCCCGTCCCGGCGAGACTAGGGGCGGGTGGCGTCGTTGAGCGGCGGCAGCGGCGGCGGTAGCCCCGACGACTCGCCCCGAAAATAAGCTCCCGCACCAGCATTCCTTCGTCCGTCTAAACCTCGCAGCGCGTGCGGTCGCGTGCATTCTACTCGTGTCCGGTGTGGCGATCGGTACAGAGTAAAAAAAAGATCACCCGAAAAAGAAAGACGATTAAAGTTTTAATTCTCCGGTCGTGGAACCGACTTTGCGGTTCGTGCTTTAACCGTTAATTAGGTTATCTTCGTCGCAACTCGTCGTAATAAAAATTTCACAGAAAATCAGCCGTTTCGTATTTTATTTTCATCTTCCGGGGGTCTCGCGCCGTCGTTGTGGACGGGAGTCTTCCCGAACACGTTCGATGGGTTTTGCCGACACTTTCAGATCGAATGCGGAACTCGGGCCCGTCGCTCGGTCGAGCGGCGCCAGTACCCGCCGAGCGGCACGGTATCCGATACCCGTCTTTTTTAAACCTCCCTTGCTTCGTCGGTCTCAGACTGGCCTTCGGGTCGGTCAAAATAAATAAATAAATAAATAAATGAATAAATAAATAAATAAATAAATAAATAAATAAATAAATAAATAAATAAATAAATAAGTAGGTCGGGAAATAGAACGCGTTCGTCCCGGCGAATAGTGGCAGCTGGGGTCGTCGAGTGAGTGGCGGCGGCAGCGGCAACCTCGATGACTCGCCCCGAAAATAAAGTCCCGCGTCGGCATCCCTTCGTGCGTCCTTCGTCCGTCTAATCCTCGCAGCGCGTGCGGTCGCGTGCATTCTACTCGTGTCCGATGTAGCGACCGGTACGAGGTAAAAAAAATATCACACGAAAAAGAAAGACGATTAAAATTTTAATTCTCCGGTTGTGGAACCGACTTCGCGGTTCGTGCTTTAATCGTTAATTAGATTATCGTCGTCGCAATTTATCGGAATAAAATTTTTACGGAAAATTGACATTTCCGTATTTCATTTTCATCTTTCGGGGGTCTTGCGCCGTCATAATCGGAGCGAGTCTCGCTCGATGCGTTCGACGGACTTTGTGGGAGTTTCCAGATCGCCAGCGGAACGAGGGGCCGTGGCTCGTCCGAGCGGCGCAGTACCCGTCGAGTGGCGCGGTACCCGAGTTCTTGCATCCAATGGTGGACACATCTTTGTCGAGAGCACCTCTCGGTCTCAGACCGGCCTTCGGGCCGGTCAAAAAAAATAAACAAATAAATAAATAAATAAATAAATAAACGAGTCGGCGAATAAAGGCGGTTGGGGTCGCTGGACGGTGGCGGTGGTGGTGGCAGCGGCAACCCCGACGACTCGTCGCAAAAGATAAGCTCCCGCGCCGGCATCCGTTTGCTCGTCTAAACCTCGCAGTGCGCGTGCGGTCGCGTGCATTCTACTCGTGTCCGATGTGGCGATCGGCATAGATCACCCGAAAAAGGAAAGACGATTAAAATTTTAATTCTCCGGTCGTGGCACCGACTTTGCGGCTCGTGCTTTAACCGTTAATTAGGTTATCTTCGTCGTAATTCGTTGGAATAAAATTTTTATAGAAAATCAGCCGTTATGCATTTTATTTTCATCTTCCGGGGGTCTCGTGCCGTCGTAGTAGGCGTTAGTTTCAATCATCGCGTTCTACGGATTTTGAGGGGATCCTCAGATCGAGACCAAAGTGAGAGGGCCGTCGCCCCCGTCTCGTGCGCCGCTCGATCCCCGTTGGATGACAAGATGGCATTCGCCTCTCCCACCCGAGGATCGGTCGGTGGTGCGGTATTTATGCTTGTGCACCAAATGGGTGGTCGACAGGTCCCCAATCGGTCTCGGGCTCAGACTGGCCTTCGGGCCGGTCAAAATAACAAATAAATGAATAAATCGGAAATAGAACGCTCCCGTCCCGGCGAGACTAGGGGCGGGTGGCGTCGTTGAGCGGCGGCAGCGGCGGCGGTAGCCCCGACGACTCGCCCCGAAAAAAGGCTCCCGCACCGGCATTTCTTCGTCCGTCTAAACCTCGCAGCGCGCGTGCGGTCGCGTGCATTCTACTCGTGTCCGGTGTGGCGATCGGTACGGGGTAAAAAAAAAATATTACACGCAAAAGGAAAGACGATTAAAATTTTAGTTCTCCGGTCGTGGAACCGACTTTGCGGTTCGTGCTTTAACCGTTAATTAGGTTATCTTCGTCGCAACTCGTCGTAATAAAAATTTCACAGAAAATCAGCCGTTTCGTATTTTATTTTCATCTCACGGTGGTCTGGCGCCGTCATAGTCGACGGAAGTCTCTCCGAACACGTTCAACGGGCTTCACGAACGCTTTCAGATCGAATGCGGAACTCGGGCCCGCCGCTTGGTCGAGCGGCGCAGTACCCGCCGAGCGGCGTGGTAGCCGGGTTCTCGCGTATGGCGATAGGGGGTCCTTTCTAAACAAACACCTCTCTCGGTCTCAGACTGGCCTTCGGGTCGGTCAAAATAATAAATAAATGAATCGGAAATAGAACGCACCCGTTCTCGCTCGGTCTACCGGCGAATGGGAGCAGTTGGGGCCGTTGAGCGGCGACGACAGCAGCCCTAACGACTCGTCCCGAAAATAAGTTTCCGCACCGACATCCGTTCGCTTATTTAAACCCCATGACGCGCGCGTGGTTGCCTGCATTTTTCGGCTTGTTTCGACACGTTTCGACGTCGACGCGCGACCGTGAGCAAAGTCCTCAGCAACATATGGACATGAGTGTGTCTTTGCTCGCGATCTACGCGTTTGAGCGCGTTACGACGCGCGATAATGCACGTGATGCGATGGGGGTGAGCGCGACACGGGCTTTTGGCGCGGGCGTCGGTAATGATGTCCGTCAACGTGGATGAATGTCCGCGAAGTGTTTGGTGTTTATGGCAACGCACCAGGACGCAATTAACAACCAACAAGAATTAAAAATATAACTGTTTAACAAAAAGAAACTCCTATAATGTTGAAACAATAAAGAAAACGCAAAATTCAGATTCAAATTTAGATTTGAATTAGGTCAGATTAGGCCAGGTTGTAGATCCACAGACTCTCGAGACGACAACAAGAAAATAAAAAGGATGCGTTTATCGTTTGTAGGTAGAATCTCGCGCCGAGTTAAATAAAAGTCTTTAAAAAATAGAAATCGATTTCCCGGTCGTAGAATTAATTTTGTGTCATGTGATCCAGTCATTAATTAGATTTTCGTGGTAGATGTTGCGTGAAACAAGATCGTGAACGTCTCAATTGGTTTACGATTTAAATTTCATCTCGCAATACACGCTGCACCAACGTAGTCGACGCGAGTTTATATCACTGCACTCGATGGGTTTTGTGAGCATTTTTAGACCAATCGATCGTACAGCTTGTTTGCTAGTCTTCCTTTCGAGGTCAGTAGTTAACTCTTTGCACTCAATCTGTACGAGTCGCGGTAGCCGGGTTCTTGCATTCTATGATGCTGTTGGTTCCAACGGCGATACGCGTCTCCCGCCTCTCGGTCTCAGACTGGCCTTCGGGCCGGTCAAAAAAAAAGAAAAAAATTAATAAATAGATAAATAAGTCGGGAACAAAACGCATCCATCCCGACGAATAGTGACAGTTGGGCTCGTTGAGCGGCGGCAGCGGCGGCGGTAGCCCCGACGACTCGCCCCGAAAATAAGCTCCCGCACCGGCATTTCTTCGTCCGTCTAAACCTCGCAGCGCGCGTGCGGTCGCGTGCATTCTACTCGTGTCCGGTGTGGCGATCGGTACGGGGTAAAAAAAAAAATATTACACGCAAAAGGAAAGACGATTAAAATTTTAATTCTCCGGTCGTGGAACCGACTTTGTGGTTTGCGTTTTAACCGTTAATTAGGTTATCTTCGTCGCACTTTATCGCAATAAAAATTTTATAGGAAACCCGCCGCTCCGCATTTTATTTTCACCTCCCGGGGGTCTTGCGCCGTCGTATTCGATGGCAGTCGCCTTCGGTGCGTTCAATTGACCCCGTGAGTGCTTTCGGATCGAGACCGATGTGAGAGGTCGACATTCACGCCCCGACGATCGGTGCGGACCACTGGCATTTTTTCACCCATCCGTTTATCGGTCGTCGGTCCGATGCACGCTCCAGCCAGTGATTTTGTCGACGGGTCTCCGAGAGCGGTCTCGGTCTCAGACTGGCCTTCGGGCCGGTCAAAATAATAAATAAATAAATAAATAAATAAATGGATCGGAAATAGGTCGCACCCGTCCCGGCGAGAATAAGGGTGGGTGGCGTCGTTGAGCGACGTCAGCGGCAGCGACGTCAGCGGCAGCGACAGCCCCGACGACTAACTCGCCCCGAAAATAAGGTCCTGCGCCGGCATCCGTTCGTTCGTTCAAACCTCGCAGCGCTCGTGCGGTCGCGTGCATTCTACTCGTGTCCGACGTGGCGATCGGTACGGAGTAAAAAAAAAAAGATCATCAGAGAAAGGAAGACGATTAAAATTTTAATTCTCCAGTCGTGGCACCGACTTTGCGGTTCGTGCTTTAACCGTTAATTAGGTTATCTTCGTTGTGGCAGATTCGAATAAAAGTTTTACAAAATAATCGTCGTTTTACATTTTTAAATCATTTCCCAGGGACCGTGTACCGTCGCAGTCGATGCGAGTCCCGGTCATCGCATCCGATAGACATTGCGGACGTTTTTCAGATCGAGACTGGAGTACCTGTTGAGTACCAAATGGCCGGTCGGTCGTTGGTGTGGTTCCGTCTCCTAAAATGTTCGTCGCCATTTTCTGTTGGTCGAGTCGCCTACCATCCAATGGTCGGTCGGTGGGTCTCGGTCTCAGACTGGCCTTCGGGCCGGTCAAAATAACAAATAAATGAATAAATCGGAAATAGAACGTCCCCGTCCCGGCCAGAATAGGGGCAGGTGGTGTCGTTGAGCGGCGTCAGCGGCAGCGACAGCCCGGACGAATCGCCCCGAAAATAAGGTCCTGCGCTGGCATCCGTTTGTTCGTTCAAACCTCGCAGCGCTCGTGCGGTCGCGTGCATTCTACTCGTGTCCGACGTGGCGATCGGTACGGAGTAAAAAAAAAAAAGATCATCAGAGAAAGGAAGACGATTAAAATTTTAATTCTCCGGTCGTGGCACCGACTTTGCGGTTCGTACTTTAACCGTTAATTAGGTTATCTTCGTCGTAATTCGTTGGAATAAAAATTTTATAGAAAATGAGCCGTTTCGTATTTTATTTTCATCTTCCGGGGGTCTCGCGCCGTCGTTGTGGACGGGAGTCTTCCCGAACACGTTCGATGGGTTTTGCCAACACTTTCAGATCGAACTCGGGACTCGGGCCCGCCGCTCGGTCGAGCGGCGCACAGTACCCGCCGAGCGGCGCGGTATTTGATACCCGTCTCTGTAAAAGCAGCCGTGCTTTTTCGGTCTCAGACTGGCCTTCGGGCCGGTCAAAATAATAAATAAATAAGTCGAGAATGGGCCACCGCCGGCCGGTGGGGCCAATCGTCGCGGGTGGGTGGGGCAGGCAGCCAACCGTCCACCGATCGATCGATCGATTGATTGATCGACCGACCAATCAATCGGTTTTCAGATTTCGGGTTTTCACGGGTCCCAGGTTTTTCAGGTTTTTCAGATTTTTCAGATTTCAGATTTCAGATTTCAGATTTCAGATTTCACATCGAATAATGTACGGAGTCTCTTCGGTGCCATTCTCATTTTGACCGTTAAGGACAGACAGACTGCTCCTCGACCAGGACCGACTAATGCGACAACTAGACCCGTCGCCCGTCGCGCGAGCCCGCCTCATTTTTTTCGCTCGTTTATTCACGCTTAGTTTTAAGAAAAATTTTCAAATTTTACAAATGTACACAAATAAAAAGACCGTTTACTTTTCGCTCCAATTGTTTATTCTTTATACGCCTTTACAACTCTTACGAGAAGATAAATAGAAAGCGAGAAAATATAATCGATCAACCACGCCGTCGGCGCCTAACCCGAACCCGTAGTCCCCGCTTCGTTCTTCTCCTCCCCGTTCACGGGACGGGCCGAACACCGAACACCGAGCGCCGAGCGCTGCGCGGGCACCTGGTGGCGCAACCGGGCAACATGACGCGGCACGATTCAAAACGCCGATCGTTTATTCGTTTCATTTTATTTTGTTTCGTTTCGTTTCATTTTATTGTTTCACTTTGTTTTATTTTGTTTCATTTTTTCTTTTTAATTCGCATCGCCGAGCGTCGCGTCGCAGCGCCGTGACATCGAGGTGAACAGCGGATCAAGCTTTTTCCCGCCATTGTTGTGCCCTTCTCCTTCTTCGCGACGCACACGCGTACATATATCGGTTCGCTGGACTCCGTAGAGTGGGAAAAACAAACAAACAAACAAACAAAAAAAAAACGAACAAACGAGTAAGTAAGGCTATCCAATCGCATTATTTCTTAAAAAAAAAACAAACAAACGAGAGAAGAAACGGAACGGGCGAATAAAAACGGCGTGCCATGCGGGACAGCGTGCGTGAGCACGGAGGAGGGGGGAAACCCCGTCGATATCAAACGACTAGATTCAACGTTGGTTTTGTGGTTACTACTCGCGGCGCTATTATTTGTCCGTCCGTTCGTCCGTTAATCGGTCTAATGAATTAACCAATTAATTGATTAAACGACCAATTCGTTTATAAGTAGGCGATTGATCGACGAAAATGGACGACGAGCAACGAGGAGTGGGCGAAGAACGGACGGGAGTGAACCCCGAGGGCGGAGGTGTCACGGAGACCCACGCGGAAACAGGCGCCGAGGAGGTGGTGCACGTTTTGTCGTCGCCGAACGGAACAGCGGGAACCGAGAGCGCGGACCCGGGCGCCAGCCAGTCGTTTCCGAGCACGTTGTCCGGATTGGAAGGTGTACGCAAACCCCGTCCAATGTAAGTACCACGGCGCGACCGGGTTCGTGCGGGATACCATTTACATTCGTTTTCGTTTTTCGATAGACGACTCGACAGCGACAACGACGACGACAGCGACAATGGCAATGGCAACAACGGCGGTGGCGGCGACAACGGCAACGGCGGCAACGAAGCCAACGACGGCAACAGCGGCGGTGACGGGGCAACGGGGCGCGAGGTCGAAGCCATGCAAGCCAAGATCAACACCCTGGAAGTTGAACTGGAAGAATTGAGGTCGAACCTCGCCAACCACGGCGAAAGACTGGGGGCTCTCGAGGCGATGCTCCCAGTCCCTCCCAGCGGGTCGCAGTCGCAACAAACAGACTTTGGCTCCTACGACTCTGCGAAGGTGAGCAACGGCGCCCGCCCGTGTCGTCGATTCACTCGTTTTTTCTTCTTCTTCTTCTTCTTCTTCTTCTTCGTTCAGGACAAGCCCGTTCACAGCAGGGTGGGGATGTGTTGGCTGTGCCGCAGGAAGCGCGCGAACTACGCCTACGACGACGACGACGGCGACGGCGACGACGACGACGGCGATGGGGGCGGATGGAAACCGGCTGGCCCACTCAAGGACATTGGCGATCACTGGCGGAGTGTGCACACCGTAGCCAGAGACTTTGAGGCGGCCAGGCAATTGCTGCGCGGCCACATCGGCACATTCGACGGCTTTTGCCAGGTACGTATGTATGCATGTGTTTCCTCGCGCGGTCTCTCGGTGTCGTCGCTGAACAAATCGTATGTTTTTTTTTTTTTTGTTTTTTTTACCCGACAGGAACTGTTTTCGACGACGGAGCACGCGTCCGACTGCCCTTTGTGCGACACGCAGCCGGATGACCTGAGGCAACATCTTTGGACGAAACATAAATTTTACGTACCGATCGCGAAGATAAGGTCGAGCATCGACCAAAGGGGATGCGACGAACCGAAACTACCGGCGCCGAAACGCCCGGCGCCGCAACGTGTCCCGGATCAACCGAAACGACGAAAGGGCGAGGCAGAAAAGAAGGTGAAAGAAAAACGCCTCGGTTTATTCGTTCGTTCATTGATTATTTTAATTTTTTATTCACTCACTCTCTCTCTCTCTCTCTCTCTCTCTCTCTCTCTCTCTCTCTCTCTCTCTCTCTCTCTCTCTCTCTCTCTCTCTCTCTCTCTCTCTCTCTCTCTCTCTCTCTCTCTCTCTCTCTCTCTCTCTCTCTCTCTCTCTCTCTCTCTCTCTCTCTCTCTCTCTCTCTCTCTCTGTCACACACACACACAGGTAGTCATCCCAGTAGAACAAAGCAACTTGGACCTGATGAAGGAAGGGTACACGAAGTGGATGTCGAACGTGCGTGACTGACTCGCGTCGAGGACTCGATCAATCTATCGATCGAATTGACTCGTTCGTTTTCTTTTTCAGGAAGCCATCGACATGGTGCAACAACGCCCGGTGCTGGATCTCCTCTTCGGAAAGGACAAAGTCAGGGGCTTGTTTTCCATGCCCGCTTCTTTCCCTTCCCCGCGTCCCTCTCCTCTCGCTGGTACCTTTCGCATTGCCCCCGCTGCTGCAACTGCTCTTCGCACCGCCGAGCAACGCGCCAAATCCGCCGCCGAGCAACGCGCCAAATCCGCCGCCGAGCAACGCGCCAAATCCGCCGCCGAGCAACGCGCCAAATCCGCCGCCGAGCAACGCGCCAAATCCGCCGCCGAGCAACGCGCCAAATCCGCCGCCGAGCAACGCGCCAAATCCGCCGCCGAGCAACGTGCCAAACCCACCACCGAGCAACGCGCCAAATCTACTGTTGTTGCCGCTAAACACGCCGGATCCATTAAACGTGCAGACGACAATAGCAACAGCAGCAGCAGCAGCAGCGGCGACGACGACGGCGCCGAGGACAGTGGTGCCGACCTCTTCACCGGCGCCCGCCCCGATCGTGGTGCCGGTGCCGGTGCCACCAGCAAGTCCCGAGAATACGACGTCGACCTCTCGCGCGATCCCATCACCGTACGCGGCTTCACTTTCGTGCGTAGTCGGGTACCCGGCATCCCGCTCGTCCGCGACGACGACGATGATGAGGAACGCGCTCGCCGCGAAGTCCGCAAGAAGAACCGCGCGAAGGTAGAGTGCGAAGGCCAAATGATCCGCGCACAGAGTCGCGAGATACAGCGTCGGCGAGAAAGTGAGTTCGAACTCGAACACGCCGAACACGAGCCCTCGCCCGGGCACAGTCGCGGCACCGGGTCGCGGTCGCGGTCGCGGTCGCGGTCGCAATCGCGGTCGCAGTCGCAGTCGCGGTCGCAGTCGCAGTCGCGGTCGCGGTCGCGATCGCAGTCGCGGTCGCGGTCGCAGTCGAAGGAGTCGCGATCGAAGGAGTCGCGATCGAAGGAGTCGCAGTCGCAGTCGTGGTCGCAGTCGCGGTCATCTTCTTCGCGGCCGTTTTCGCAACCGTTCAAGGTAAGAAACGAAAAATCTCGTCCCGTATTGTCTCGTTTTTCTTTCTTTCTTTCTTTCTTTCTTTCTCGTATCCGTTCACAAATTCGCTCGTTTCAAATTTCAGACGTCCCTGTATCGCCACGATCGGAGTGGTGCCGCTGGCTCCAAGGCAACCGGTTGCGACAGTATCTACTGTCTCGGGGTGGCCGACCCGCGGATCAAATGCTCCGAGTGTTTATGCTCGGTGCACGAAGAGTGCGTGGGGCGGCCGTGGACCAAACGACTCGGCCGAAGCGAAGGTTTTGTCTGCAGCGGTTGTCGCGACGAACCCCTCTGCTCCAAACTGCGGTAGTTTAGTTTTTTTTTTTTTTTTTTTTTTTTTTTTTTTTTTTTTTTTTTTTTTTCGGTGTTGATCGTTTTTCGTTCGTCGAACTAATCCCGAATTTCTCTCGCAGGTGCTCCGTCTACACGACCAAAGAGGGCCTGGCCCGCAAAGAGCACGCTTGCTACCGGCACATCGCGAATGTCCTCCGAGGCGAGTCGGCGAGTTGGCGGATGAGCGCGTTTAAAGGGACCACCAGCGCGCGAGAAGACCTGGTGACGGACCAACACGAGGCGTTGATCAGAGACAAGGCGGTGGTACGGGTTAACGAATCGTTCGCTCGTTCGTTTGTTTGTTCGCTCGTTTAAATTTCCATTCACGTTTCAGAGTCGATGGCTGGTTCGCAAGATCGAGGGTCTCTACGAAGCGGAGGTCGGTTTGCTTCCACCGAAAGGCATTCCCCGCATGCCGCCGGATCGTCTCGCGACGATAGTGCCCAAGGTCCTGGTCCCGGAGTACATGGTCCGGTTGATCGCGGCAACGGAGGATATCGACCGAGACCACGCGGAGTTTCTATTGGAATACTGTGACCGTCCGCCGTATGCACTCGACGACCGGAGCTTCGAGTCGGTGTGAGCGAGCGAGCGAGCGAGCGAGCGACCGACCGACTTAGAACGACCGACCGACCGACCGACCAACCGACTTAGAACGAACGACCGACCAACCGACTTAGAACGACCGACCGACCGATTGACCGACCGACCGACCGACCGACTTAGAATGACGCGAGCTGGACAGGCAGACAGCGAGCGAGCGAGGTGGACGACCGAACGCGCGAGCGACATCGACGACGTCGTCCGCGACCTATTTATTTATTTTTTTTATTTATTTTTTTTATTTATTTATTTATTTATTTATTTATTTATTTATTTATTTATTTATTTATTTATTTATTTATTTATTTATTTATTTATTTTTCTCCATTCGTTCATTCATTCGTCCACCCATTCATTTATTTATTTGTTTATGTACTAGTCAAATCCATATATCCTCATACTCCTGGAAAATTGATGGAAATAAAATATTTGAATTGACCTCAAATTAAATCTAATGTTAATTAAACCTGGAAATTATAAACAGTTAAATAGTTACATATACAGAAAGTATAAACAAAATTTTATGTCAATCTGGCTTGAAATTATATAAATAGAAACATATTTCAAAATAAGATTTGGTTCGTATATCTTCATACCAGCTTGTAAAGGATTCAAAAATCTTCATACTCTGTATTTAATACTTTGTAGAATTCCCTTTGGCAACAATTAATGCTTCTATGCGCTTAGGCATGGTCTCCATAAGATCTCTACACACATTCAGAGGAATTGAGTCCCAAGTTTCCTGCAGAATGGTTTTTAACATCCCTTTGGTCCGAGGACGACACTTCCGAACTTCTTTTTTCATAATACCCCATAATGACTCAATGGGGCTCATATCGGGACTACTTGAGGGCCAGTCTAGAAGTGGAATCTTCTTTTTTTGAAGCCATGTCTTTGTTGTTTTTGCGGTATGGCATGGAGCGCCATCCTGTTGAAAGATGATGCGACGCCTTTTGTATAATCGCTTAATTGAAGGCAGTAAATAGTCATTCAGTATTTTCTGGTACTTAATAGCATTCACTGTTCCATCTATAAAGTGGAGATCACCTTTGCCCTTGCTGCTCATACAGCCCCAAACCATTAGGCTTGCTGGAAACTTGACGGTACGTTTCAAACAGTGTGGGTGTGTTCTTTCTGCTTTTGTGCGAACCACTCGGTTTCTATGATCTCCAATGCAAACTAGAAATTTCGATTCATCACTGAAGATGACTGTGTTCCACTTGCTTTGTGACCATTCATGATGTATTTTAGCCCATTTAAGTCTACTTTTAATTTGAACCTTGGTTAATAATGGTTTTTCCATTGCCTAAAAAAAAAAAATATTTTTTTAATATTAACACATTAAACACAATTTTCATTTATTTACCTTATAAAAACTGTATTTCAATTCATGAATTCGACGCCGACATGTAAGATTTGATACATCTTTACCAGTTGTTTGGCTCCATTCGGAATTGAGCTCAGCAGAAGAGGCATGTCTATTTTTCTTGATTATTTTGTGTAGTGCTCTATCATCACGAACAGTAGTGGAGCGTGGACGCCCACTTTGTTTCTTTACATCAATGCTTCCTGTTGTTTTGAATACTTTAATAATTGATTGCACTGTAGCTTTACTTAAGCTGAAGTTAGTTGCAAATTTGGAGTAAGATTTTCCAGCTGTGTACCCAGCCACAATTTTTTCACGGAGTTCCTTTCCTACAGCCTTTCCTCGTGCCATTTTACTGACAAATGATCTATGATTGAAAAGTTTTATGCTAATCTGACTAGCAAGATCACATTTACATAAAACTTTTATGTGAAAAATTACATTTAGCTAATACTCTTCCATTTAAATACAGAGTATGAAGATTTTTGAATCCTTTACAAGCTGGTATGAAGATATACGAACCAAATCTTATTTTGAAATATGTTTCTATTTATATAATTTCAAGCCAGATTGACATAAAATTTTGTTTATACTTTCTGTATATGTAACTATTTAACTGTTTATAATTTCCAGGTTTAATTAACATTAGATTTAATTTGAGGTCAATTCAAATATTTTATTTCCATCAATTTTCCAGGAGTATGAGGATATATGGATTTGACTAGTATACATACATACATACATATACACATGTATATATATACATTTTGTTGTTGTGTTATCTGCTCTCTCGAATAAATCAGCGAGTAAACCACACGCCTCGCCTCTCTCTCTCTTCATTTCTTCTCAAAAACGTTCAAATCAACCTACGAGGTTGAAACAAACAAAAAAGAAAGAAACCCGAAGTAAAGTAAAGTAAAGTAAAGTAAAGTAAAGTAAAGTAGAGTAGAGTAGAGTAGAGTAGAGTAGAGTAGAGTAGAGTAGAGTAGAGTAAAATAGAGCACTCGAACCGAAAGCGACGAAATTCCAGACGACCACGAAGACGCTTTATCTTCGGCCCCGGGTGGCCGAGCGGGCAGGGTGACCTGCCGCACGGAGCTGGTGACCGAAGGTTCGCGTCCCGCTCCCGCCGACTTTTCGTTTCACCGATCTTCTGGACAATCCTACTTCTATGATTTCTTACAAATGAGTACTTTACTTTATGAACGAATTCTCATGAATACTACTCTCTCGCAAGACCCGCGGGAGGGGGGGTCGAAGGTATCGGCCCTTCTTTATTTTATTTTATTTTATTTTATTTTATTTTATTTTATTTTATTTTATTTGATTTGATTTGATTTGATTTGATTTCATTTTATTTTATTTCATTCTTTTTGTTTTTATCCACCCATCTACCTATCAATCTATCCATTTATTCGTTTATCTATTTATTTATTTATTTATTTATTTATTTACCGAAGTGAAACAAACATTCGAATCGGAAGCGACGAAATCCTAGACGACCACGAAAACGCTTTAATTTCGGCCCCGAGTGGCCGAGCGGGCAGGGCGACCTGCCGCACGGAGCTGGTGACCGAGGGTTCGCGTCCCGCTCTCCCCCGACTTTTCGTTGGCAACATTGAATGATTGATTTGTATTAGTTGGTTTATTATACTGTGACAAGTTCTTGAAAATACTACTCTTCCGCAAGACTCGCGGGAGGGGGGGTCGAAGGTATCGGCCCTTCTTTATTTTATTTCATTTTATTTTATTCTATTTTTAATTTTATTTCCACCTACCTATCTACCCGTCTGTTTATTTATTTGTTTATTTATTTGTTTATTTATTTATTTATTTATTTATTTATTTCTTTCTTTCTTTCTTTTTTCTTCCTTTCGTCTCTTTTCCTCTCGTTCGTTCGGCCAAAATGAAACGAATACTCGAATCGGAAGCGACGAAATTCTAGACGACCACGAGGACGCTTTATCTTCGGCCCCGGGTGGCCGAGCGAGTAGAGTGACCTACCGCACGGAGCTGGTGACCGAGAGTTCGAGTCCCGCTCTCCCGACTTTCCGTTTCTCCGAAATTATTCGGTAACATCTCTTTCTTTCTTCGTAATTACTCGTTATCGTACTAGTGGTTTATTAATACATTCTCATGGGCAATACTCTCCCGCAAGACCCGCGGGAGGGGGGGTCGAAGGTATCGGCCCTTCTTTATTTTATTTCACTTTATTTTCATTATTTTTTTTTTTCTATTTATTTTTTTTATTTCCACCCATTTATCTATTTATTCATTTATTCATTCGCGTCTCTCTTTCGTTCATTTGGCCAAAGTGAAGTAGAATAGAGTACTCGAATTGGGGCCGACACAATTCCAAGCCACTACGAGGGCGGTTTATCTTCGGCCCCGGGTGGCCGAGCGGGTAGGGTGACCTGCCGCACGGAGACGTGGACCGAAAGTTCGAGTCCCGCTCCCGCCGACTTTTCATTTCACCGATGTTTTCTCAGAAACCCTTCTTCTATGATTGATTTGTTACAAATGAGTACTTTACTAACGCATTCTCATGAATACTACTCTCTCGCAAGACCCGCGGGAGGGGGGGTCGAAGGTATCGGCCCTTCTTTATTTTATTCGACCTCCCTCCTCTCGTTCTTTTATTTTATTTCATTCCACTTTTTTATTTTATTTATTTTTTTTACTTATTTCTTTCCATTCTTCTCTCTTTTTATTCATTCATTCATTCATTCATTCATTCATTCATTCATTTATTTGGTTCGTTTTGTTTTTATAAATACAGTCCGCGTCGTCAGGTGCCGCTCTACAGAGTTTGCGCCGCAGCAAAACAACACCCATTCCTACCTTTGACCCCGCTCGACGGCGTCATTCAATCCGCACGCACCATCGTCGAAAAAGAAAGAAAAAGAAACGAGAAACGAGAAATAAACCAATAAAGAAAGACGAGCCAGCCGACCGACCAACTTTCCCGGTTCGTGTTTATTAATTTATTAATCAATTAATTGATTAATTGATTGGTTGGCTAAACGACCGTTTCGTCCGTTCGTTCGTTCGTTCGTTTAAGCCATGACGGACGGTTTCCCCAAAACGGACGCGGGCGCGCGCGTGTGGGTCGCCGCGACGACGTCGTACCGGCAGGACGTCGGTTTCGCCGGCGGGACGCCCGGCTACTGCGGTCGCTGCGTGCCGAGCAGCTCGGAGTTCGATTACTTCGAGGAGCTGTTCGGCGAGGCGGCCCGTTTCATCGTGACCGCGACGAATCGAGCCATCCGGAGAGAGGCGAGAGAGGAGGAAATGGCGCGAGCGCAGGTGCCGAGAAAAAAACAACGGTGACGATCCGCGACACTCACTCTCACGCTCGTTTTCGTTTTCGTTTTCGTTCTAGGTGCTCGCCGCGTCGCGGCCACGGCCACGAGGTCCAAAGTCCAGACGAACGACGGCGGCGACGACGACGACGACTGCTGCCGGTGGGAGCGTCGTGGCCGTTGCCGGTGGCAGCGGCACCCGACCCGGGGCGCGGTGCGCGGACCTGAGGGTGCGCCTCACCGCGGGCGACCGGGGGGCGGCCGACGCGGCCGCTCGACGACAATTAGCCCTTCCTCCCCTTCCTCCTCCTCCTCCTCCTCCTCCTCCTCCTCCTCCTCGGCAGAGGGCACGTGGGCCGGTTCGACCCCTGGCGCTGGACGAGCTGTACGCGTACCTGGGCATTCTCGTGCTCACCGGTTACAACCGACAGCCCGAACTGCGCCACTACTGGCAGGGCGACAGGCCCGGCGATCTCGGCGCGCCGGCCGTCCGACGAGCGATGACGCGCCAACGGTTCGAAGAGGTTTCGCGTTATCTCCACTACAGCACGCAGCCGTCGTACCAGCGGCTGCGCGTTGGCGGGTCGGCGGCCGGCTCCGACGGCGGCAGCACGACGGGAGAGAGGGCGGCGTTCTTGAAGGAACGCGAACGAGACGACGGCACGACGAAAGTCCGTTTGTTCGCCGATCTGGTGAACAAGCGCTTTCGCGCGTGCCGCGAGCCCAGCCAAACTCTCTGCGTCGACGAATCGATGATCGCCTACCGGGGTCGATCGGAGATGAAGGTGCGTGCGGGGGTCGCCCTCCGATCTCGTTTTTCTCTAACGTTCGTTCTTTCTTTCTTTCTTTCTTTCTTTAACGTTCTTCCCAGGTCCGTCAACCGGCCAAGCCCATCAAATGGGGCTTCGAGTTGTTCACACTATGCGACGCGGGCACCGCCTACGTGCTGAACGACGAGGCGCACATCGGCAAACGCGCCAAAATGTTCTTCGACCCGGACGAGGAGCCGGAGCCAGAGTGAGTCACTTCGTCGTCGCTGTTTCTCTCCTTCGTTCTCACAATTCCTTCTTTTTCTTTTCTCTTTTTTTCGTTTCCAGGTACCCGGGCAGCATCATCGGACGCATCGTCGTCTACGTCGCCAGGCACTACCTCGGCAAAGGGCACACGATTGCGTGCGACAATCGATTCACGTCCGCCGTGCTGTTCGAGCACCTCTTTGCCCGCCACAACACAATGGCCGTCGGGACGCTGCGGTCCAACGCGGCCCAAATGCCGCCCGACCTCCCGGACCCCAAGCGGTACCGAGCCAACGCGAGAGGTAAACCGCCCGCTCGCTCTTCGCATCGTCGGCCGATTGATTGATTGATTGATTGATTGATTGATTGATTGATTGATTGATTGATTGATTGATTGATTGATTGATTGATTGATTGATTGATTGATTGATTGATTGATTGATTGATTGATTGATTGATCGATTGATTGATTGATTTCACTTCTTTTTTATTCATAGGCGATTTCCTGCATCGTCAGAGTGGCCGACTGTTGCTTACCTGGTGGAGGGACACGACGACCGTGAGTCTGCTCAGCACGAACGTCGACCCGTTGGCGGCGCCCGGGCACGTCTCCCGTCGCATCGGCGGCAACAGGGTGGACGTCCGTTGCCCGGCGCCCGCGCTTTCGTACACGCGCAATTTCCACTGGGTGGACGTGCTGAACAGGCTGGTCTCCTCGTTCCGCATCGGGCGCCGTTCCCCGTACTGGCACCGGTACTTCTTCTTCCACAAGCTGAACCAAGGTGAGCGGGGCGCCGTTTGCCACCGATTAATCCGTCGCTAATTAATTCTCGCTTCTCTTCTCTTCTCTTCTTCCAGTGTGCGTCAACGCCCGAATCAATATGCTCGAGGCGACCTCGGGCGCGCGAGGCGGCCGATCGCAGCTGCAGTTCAGGAGAGCGCTCGCCACCCAACTCGTGTCTCGACGGGAGGGGGCCGTGCCGGGCGCGGCCCCCGCGCCCGGCGGACCCGTCATCCACCGGCTCGAACACACGTCCAAGAGCAAGCGGTGCAAGGTGTGTTACGTGCGCCGCAAGGAACGGCACGAGAGCAGTTGGTGGTGCGTCCCCTGCGAAATCAACCTGTGCCGGCCGAAACACGGTCGCGATTGTTTTCAGATCCACGTGGCCGGCGCGGACAAGTGACCGCGACGTTTCCACGACCGAGCGCGCGCCGACGCTCGGGCGGCCAACCGGCCGGTTAATTTTGTTTTATTTCATTCCTCCATTTGCCAGAACGCGGCGGAGTAGTTTTGTTTGTTTTGCTTATTTATTTATTTATTCATTTATTCCATTTTTTTTGTAAGTTAATTTTATTATTTATTAACAAAGGCAACAATGACGACGTATTGTCGATGCCGACAAAGAAAAAGAAAAAAAAGAAAACAAACGAACAAATCAATAAAAACGAACAAAAACAGACAAGTGAAACGAAAACGTGTGAATTAATTAGCTCGATCGGCCAACCAATCAATCAGTCGGCCGCGTTGGAACGCGCCGGAACGGTGGCCCGATGCTCGCGGCGCTCACTCGTCGTGGCTGCGTCGGTCGCCTCGTTCGACCCGGGCCGTTCTCGGGTTTCGGTCGGCCCTTCGGCGGTGGCGGCGACGACAACGCCGGCTGGCGGTTGGTCGTCGGGCTCCTCTCGGGTCGGCGAACGACTTAACTGGGGACGCGACCCCTGAAAAAAATAAAAAATAAAAAAAATAAAAAATAAAAACAAACGATTGGGTCGAATTTGGACCGAGTTTGGCCCCACTTACGATTTTGGCGGTGAGCAGCGTCACCGTTCGCGGAAACTGCTCCGTCCTCCGTTGGGCCTCCTGTTCGCGTTTCAAGCGCTTCTCCAGCCTTTGAATTTTTTTTTTCAGGTTCTTCACCTCCGCGTTCCGTTCCCCCAGCGACGTCGACATTCGTTTCAGCTGCGCCGCGTTGTATTTTAAGTGGCGCTGCCACATCCGTTCGTGTCCGGGTGGACACAACATCTGCATCCGCAGCTGCTCCCGCTCCGGCTCCGGCTCCGGCT